>JAOEHI010019225.1:8929-28315 GCA_025447815.1 Percopsis transmontana | reverse complement strand
ATTTCTATTTTTTTACATTTTAAAAAATGTAAAAAAAAAGTGATCGCTAAATTTTTTCCATGGCTGTATATTACGTTGGTAACAGTAAAAAAAAAATTACTAGCATAACGTCATAAACCAGGATAGTCTAGTGGTCT
This sequence comes from Percopsis transmontana, assembly GCA_025447815.1. Lineage (NCBI taxonomy): Eukaryota > Metazoa > Chordata > Actinopteri > Percopsiformes > Percopsidae > Percopsis > Percopsis transmontana. Next base: position 28,178 of record JAOEHI010019225.1, on the reverse strand, counting down.
AGGTTTTGAACTCCCAGCTGGAAGTTTGTGGGTTCGAGCCCCAGAGGTGGCCTACCTGTAAGCATCCTTGAGCAGGATGCCTAACCCCTACCTACTCCATGAAATAGCACCATATAATTGTAAGTCTCTTTGGATAAATGCGTCTGCTAAATTACCTAATTGTAAAAATAAACCAGGCAAAGAAAAAAGATTAAATGAACAACTTTCTACCCATCATCAATTGCATAATACATTTGATGCAAATTAGATGCAATGACTTTGGTCTGCTATACTCTAATTCTAAACCTCGGGTAAACCTTATCTTGTAAACAATTCATAACTCAGAAGAACCAATGTTATCTTGTTCTTTGAGTCAAGTATTGAGGGCAGGGGAGGAGGATGTGTGTTTGGTGCTGGAAGGAAACTGTTAGACATGTCATGACATCATTGCTGACAGATCTGCATGACTTGGCCACAGGGTGTAAATCAGTAAAAGGGGGTTCCAGTAATGTTCAACCTACAGTACGGCACGATTAAAGACTACAGGATTGTGACCAAAACACACATGCTGTTCCATTCCATTCTGCATTTAAGACTAAAACATAACCACATTGCATAATGGTTACTACTAAACAGGGAGAGCACATCGACATAAACCCACAGAGAACAGGTCCTGTTTTAACTGCAGCGATAAACATTGATAAGTGAGTTAAAATACAAGCACATTTGTTTGATGGTTTAGTCTTTTTACAGATTTGTTCTAGCAACTTCACGTAAAACATTGAATTTATTCTAATCTCTATAGTTGTTTAAAAGTGACCATGCCTTTAATCCTTCAGTCTTAATCTGTTCCTGTTTACAGCATGTTACTTTTGAAGGACTGTGCATGCCAGAATACCTCAGGCCTTTGTTCCACCCAATATTTGGGAGTTTATTGCTTGTGTGTAAGCAGCAACCAACTACACGCAATTGTCAGTGGTCTCTTACAGAGTGATTCATAATGTTTGTGTCAACAGGTCTGTTCATTCCCATGTGTTGTTTAAGACATAGCAGGGAGACCTTGAGGTCCTGCTCACAACATGCCACTAAAACATGAGTAGTGGTGCTGTTGTGCTTGTTGGCATACCACAACAATTACACATTCGGAAACCTGAATAAAGTGGAGTACAAGCTGTTTGTGTGTCACTTTCTCCATTCAGTAAACAGGCAGTCTGAGACACAGGCTGACTCAGAGATGTAGCCTTTGGCAGGTCTCCGCTCCAGGACTAGATTCTATCAACATGACAGGCAACAGTCATCGGTGAGTAAAGATCAAAAGTGATAGACGGACAATCTGCTAGGCTAGTCACTCACAGAGTGAGAAAGATTAGAATTAACTGTCGCCCGACACAATCCAGAGGTCAAATCACCCCACACAACGCTTAACTCCATAGATGTGTGGATAGTTTTGTTATCCAAATAAATAAATGACAATTGCCAAGAAACAATTACTCATACATATTTACATATGGTGAACACAATATACAAGTTTGGGTTCGAAGATGTGGAACATATTGTCTGGTGTATGATAAAAATTTTTGAATAATTTAACGTCTCAACTAGACGCATGTTATCTATAGCTGTACTGCAAAATTACCAATTGTTAAAAAGTAATAATAATATGACAGAATTGTAGAACTGATACCATTAATCTCCATGCATTAACAACGAGACTGTAGTGACAAATGTTTAAGGAGCTGCGATAAAGCGGAGCCCTTCCTCTGACTGAATTGAGCTTTTTATTGAGGTGAGAAAATTCCACAGGGTGACCAAAAACATGCATTAACATACCACAGCAAAGCCAAGGTTAGCGAACCTAGACCTTACTCACTTATTACCCCTAACTACCCCTTTGGAAAGATACATCCATAACGTTTGGCACACAGACCTCTAATAATAAACAGGTAACAACCCGTCATTACGGGGCTTGAGTGGGAGATTTACAAATCTCAGTTTCAGCAGCGTTGGACAGGTTCCCCTCACTTGAAAATGGTTATTCCATCAGGCCACAGCAAGGTACATGATAAAATCTCCTGATTTATTCCCGGCGGCTCATAATTGCTGGTGTCGTGTCACCTGTCAAAAGGAATGGACGGGGAGAGTCCGAGGCTGCAGTCTTCATGAGCGTTTACACCGCCGCAATAAATCTGACATGTTTTTGAAGCCATAAATCAGAGCTTGTGCTAAAGTCTGGGCCCCTCCTGGCGCTGAGTGAATTCTGTTGTCAGTTAAACATTTCAAAAACATTCAGCTATACGTATGAAGGACTTTGCAATGTATAGAGTGGGATCACTGAAGGTGTGCTACGCTAACAGTTTAACAGAGCGTGCTTAAATTATGGCCACAGACATGAACAGTTCCTTGGAAAAGAATAAAAACATTAAGGGCCAATCGGTATAAAATAGATTACTATTTAATGAAATAGAAATAGATGCCATTATAGCAGATCAACTAATCTTGCACGAACCCTGAGAGCACACCGCATCGCTACTGTACAATGAATGAGGATGACATATACTGTACATAGCACACTCTGATATCAAGGTCAAATGGCCCGGCAAAATGTTCCCACCTCGGTTCAGTAGCCGAAACTCTGGGCTGTAATTTGTATTAAAAGTTGGCGTCTGAAAGCAGCAACACATACAATAAAAAGTAGAGAGCAGGAAGGAAGCAATGCTTTTCAACGACCCCTAGTTCTACTTACCCTTTACTTACCTGACCCATTGCACTTGGCCAGGAGCTAAGCTAAAGGTCGGCGCAATTGCCTTTCACTGTCTGTGGAGGATCCCTTCCCACTGCTCAATTTTACAGTTTATATTTTAATTGAGGGAGTGAATGAAATAACAATTGGCAAGTCGTATACAGGCCCAATTTGTATCTACACATACAATGGGAAAAACTGAACGTATCTCCTCAACATGGCACTACCTTGGCAAAAAGATCGTCTACTGTATAAAACATCTTCCAAACCAGCAATTTCCACACACACACACACACACAAAAAAACCACCTCATGATCGATAGCCTCAGCCAGCAGCAATTGTAGGCTCTAATTGTAAAATATTTGGCCTTGTTTTCTCCCCCTGCTTTGAAGTCCAGGGCCTGCTTTACTCGTGTCCTCAGGTGCTGCCCAGGCCTGATTTATGGGGATGGGATCCAGCGACGCTGCCTTAAATTACATGGCCCTTTAACCAGAGCGGAGAGGGAAAAGAGAGGGAATCGTCACTGTGCAGACAGCTAATTGCATGGACAACTCGAACACATGGTAGATAAGAAGGCCCTGAACATGGGAAAACGGGAAACAAGCGTAACAGAGATTAAGCAGATCGTGATAAATGCACAATTTGTCACAGACGTACCGAAGACCAATATTAATGACACACCCATTTAGATGCATATCACAAAAACTCTCACCTTGCTGCGAAAAGGGGGAAAACATTAAAACTAATCTCTAATTCTGCACGTTAAGTGTGAATATGCAATACAGCAGGGCCAGATACTATCGTTTTTGCTAAATTAGACATTAGACACAGAATTAGAGAAGCCTTGGATCAAGAGCTGACATCAGCATTTATATATAGGTTAGTGAAGCAAAGTCTCCGGTAAAACCACAAACTCCTCACGCCAGAGATGACCAACATGAGGAAAACAGAGTGGAACCAGCTCCTCTTTAAATAAATGAAAGGGTGCTGTCGATTGTCATTCTCAAATAATTAGTACGCGTTTGCTTATGTGTTACACAAACATGAAGTGTTGAAAACCTTCACAGATCCTGTAAGGAGAAGGCGTGTCGGTGTGGGAGGAGGAGGTGACAGTGCCATATGCCTGCAGGATACCCATAAACCCGGGGTGAGAGAACACCCTTCCTCCCAGGTGAGCGCACCATGTGACTGCAGGCTTTAAAAAGCGGGCCAACCTGTCTTGTCGAGGGACAAGTAATCACAAGGCCCCAGACGGAGGCAGAGGAGGTGGAGACCCGGGCTGTCGGCGCAGCAACAAATACCGACAGCCCCGCAAACAAGCCGAGGAGTTCTTTGGTTACAGAGGTCCAGCGGAGAGCTCCTACGTTCAGACGATAGTTTCCAGAAGTGTCTACTCGCTTTGCGTGACAGACACGATGAGCTGCAGCAGCGTTGCTGGATCTGAGTTCTCCGAGGAGGAGCTGGAGTTAGGAGCGCTGGGCCGCGGCGATGACGAAGGGAGCGACGGGTGTCCCAAGGAGCCCTTCCAAGACAGCGAGGGCTCGAGCAGCCCCAGTGAACCGGAGGACGGCCAGCCCAAGAAGCGCAGCCGGCCCGTCCGATCGAAGGCTCGCCGCGTGGCCGCCAACGTCCGCGAGCGGAAGCGCATCATGGACTACAACCAGGCATTCAACGCCCTGCGCGTCACGCTCAACCACGACCTCAGCGGCAAGCGGCTGTCCAAGATCGCCACTCTGCAACGGGCCATCAACCGCATCTCCGCTCTTTCGGTGTTTCTGAGCACGAACCCCTCCGGCAAGCCCTGCGCTCACCGGGAGTGCAACAGGACAGCCGCGGGACCGCCCAGGGCGGGAGCAGCGAGGCTTGAGCCGACCAGGGCCGTGGGCCCTCGTCCGGAGCCCCAAAGTTACGTGCCCTGGCACGCGTCCATCTCCCACCAAATGCAGCCCCAGCAGGGCCCTCGCGAGCACAGGCTTGCAGCAGAGGCGCACGTCTTCATGGACAGCATCGGTTCATCGTGCCCCCCTTCGCCACACTACCCCTGTTATCCTACCGAGGGACAGCTTTATGCCTCGCATGGACATTGTGGCAGCCCCGCTGACCACCCGGGCGACGGGTTTGGGTACCAGTCAGGAATGTGGGCGTCCTGCGCCCAGGGCTACATGGATACTTTTGTGGACCCCTCTCCTGCGCTGGGGCTGCCCTGGCAGGCCAACTACCTGCAGGAGCCAGGAGGCCAACACAGCCTCTCCTTGCTCTGACAGCAAGCTAACAGATACCAAAGTGCACCACTGTGAGCCCTAGAGACTGCTGAGAACGGGCAAACTGTCAAACGATCTGAGGGAAAAGATCAATGTGAAAGCTGTTCTGTTCCTGCTGTTGTTATCAATTCAGTATTACAGTACTGCTGTATTCTTATTGGAGACCAGACCTATTTCAAAGTACTGCGTCTTTATAAAATAAGAGTGCAATGACAATCTAGAATGTTGCAGAATGTTGTATGTGACACATAACAGCACATTTGTGTGTTCAACACTGCCCACAGTGAACTGTGGAGGGATTTATTTAATTGTAGAACTGGAAACAAATGTAATAATAACAACGTGTAAAATGATACCAACACAATAAAAAATACATCTGGTACGCGTGATCTGTTTTGGTTCTCTAGATCATTAACGAGCCTACACTACTATTACTACTGCTGGTACTACTACTACTACCTCTACTACTGTGTCTTGCAAATGTGTGTGTGTGTCTGTCCTTGATTATAGCCTGGGCTCTGTATCTCAATGGGTCTTAGATGACAGAGGTCTTTCACTCCGCTGGGAAATGGCCTTCAAGTCCATTCTTGTCATTTTTTTAACAAAACACAAAAGTCAAGGTGCTGTTTACACAGCAAAACCAAAGTGTAAAAAATGCATTCGTGTTACATTTGTGTTACAAACAAAGCACTGCGAGTGACAGCATTGGCGTTAATAGGTCAGTGGGTCTGCAGATCAAGGCGAGCAAATTCTAACCGCAAATTTCCTGGCCCGTCCAACATCTACTTTCCCCCCCTCCCCTAGGTTAGTTAGTTAGCTAGGCTGAGTACTATGTCATGGAAACAGATATAATATTAGACTAAAGGACAGAGCCCACAGACAGATTTATGTGGGCCCAGGAAGGAAGTTTGTGCCCCGTCATCATCCTGGTGAAATCCCCTGTCGTGTTACCCGCAGGTAGAATGGGTGTGTCTGTGTGTGTGTGTGTGTGTGTGTGTGCATAAGAGAGAGTTTTTTGAAGCTCCTGGAGGTCCCCCAACATCGGCCTAAAGTACACCCAGAGAGAACAACTGCAGGCGCTTTGGAGGAATAAACACCGCGTTCGGACAACAGTTAACAGGCAGGAAGGATAGGGACCGCGGACAGAGAGATGAATGGAGGGTGGAAGAACAAGACAAGAAAATGTGGAGGTAAAATGGAGGTGTGCGAATAAAACTTTGTGCCCATCGTTCTCTCACAGACGTGAATCACCGGAAAACCTTGACTCACCAGTCACAGAGGAGTGGGGCTGACAGAATAACGTGACGGCATGTCTCTTTTCTTCTACCCTCCTCCTTCCCGAGAGAAAGCGTGCCCGCCATACAGTGTCATCCTAGCAAGGCTGAAAACCTTGTTTTGTAGCTTTGAATACAAACAACCGGTGAACATTAGCTTCTAAATAGCAATGAAGAGCGCCATTTTGTACAGATGTCTAGTGCTATATTTCACTCAGCTATACTGAATTCCAGTCACTACAAGTTCTTAGATGTTTTTTCAGTTTACACTAATGCAGGAAATCCCATATAAAGGTGCAATAAAGCATCAATATCTATATGGCATAGTTAATGGACAATTCATAAACATGGTTTACATCACATCCGGCGTTGGTTATGTCACATGGGTACTGCACATCTAGGAACCCCTTCTCGTCAGTTCCAAGTTACTGTAAATAAGACCTGTTTTTCAGCTGTCGGACAGCACTGGTAAGTCCACTGCTTTTAGCCGCTGTGCACTCTGATTGGTCGATATGTCTTGTGACGTACTGTATTCAGACCGGCCAACTGACCGGGGAACTCCCATCATCGGCAACCTGCAGTCCGAGGGCTGTATTAATCAACAGCATCTGCTATCCTAATCATAGCCAGACCAGCTGTTTTATCTTATGGCTTTTCACGCAACAAAATGGAGATTTCCGGAAATCTGTCATTGCCTTGACCCGACTTCGATTGAAAACATACCGCTGCTTCTGTTGTATGGCAACGCAGAAAATGAGTTAAGGGAATACTTCTCACGGGGGGAGGGGTAGAGAGGAGATGGAGGAGGGGTGTGAGCACTCTCAGGTGGGGGACAGGCCCGCTCTAGCTGAGGTTCAAACCAAAACAACAATGTTTTTGTAACACTGGATTGAACCACAGGGGTAATTCCAGCTACAAATTGAGGAGCATACCTTCAAAGTCATGATGATATTCTGAACCATGCCTATGGTAGAAACTACTTATTGCTTCTTTGGATCAATACAGTATCTGATTCTTATGTGACTCACCCGAGGATTTACCTCAATTCTCTGCCATGCAAGCGCTTCCGCGATGCATCCTTTCAGACTGTTAAGTGTTCTGCCTGTTTGACGCCTCCTGTAAAAGCAGTGGAAAATAAAATAAACGTGAGCGAAGCTATGCCTATGCCAAGACACTAGGGTGTGTTAAATAGTGATATATGGGAATGAGTGAGTCACCTTCTTGAGCCAAGACACATGCTGATCTTGTACAGCACGTCTAACACTCACGCAGACAACTACGATGTTATGACATCAGTGATAAAGCGAGAGTGCCAATAGACATGATCTATCGTTCTTCTTAGCTTGTTCCCAGGACATGCACAAACAAACCCATACTGTCTGTATCATGAATGTCTTTCACAGACACATGTAAGCTGTAGCAGGGCAATAAATCAAAGTACACTTCCAGTTCTGGTAAGTCACAGCTCCAGGGCAGGTGGGCACTGAGCAGGCAGTGGCAGTGGCCCACTAAATGCGCTGTCAGCTTCAGCAATCTTACTGTCCATTATTAAGGCTTGTACTGTGATAGAAGCCTTTGCTAACTTTAAAGGTTTTACAAATGTGTGACCAAGAAAACAAGACTCTTAATACAACGAATACACACTAAGTCTTATCTAAGTCACGCGAGTATTCAAAATGTATCAATGAAGCTATTATTCTAGTTACTTAGCTAACTTTTTTATGCTGTGAGAAGTGATAACGTTAAATATAGGCGATATTATTTATTGTTATTATTCCAGTTGACAGAAGAACTGCGACAGAAGGTTGAATGTCTGAATAACCATTCAGATAGCGTTTCTACTGCCTATTTTCTTACCACGTGTTAGCACGGCTTCTATCTCGCATTAGAGAAGCGGATGATCTCAACACTTGTAACGTTACTGGATTCTGATTTAATTTGACCATATTTCCAACTTCAGTCTAAGAACATCTGAATCGGACAATTAATTAATCCGTTCCTTACTTTGTCTTCAACCTTTAAATTTATAAGAGCTCCTATAGAGGAGAATGCAATTTCAGCTTTGAGCAGTAGAGAGCAAAATAGGATCATTTTCCTCAAGTGAGGAAATACACAACTTAAACTGAAACAACACACCAAAACCAGCAGGTGGCAGCAGAAGATAAAATTCCCAATTCGCAATGAGTCAATCAGTCATAATTTTATTTAATTTAACAATTATGTCATCTGTTATTTATGTGAAATGAGCATGTAAAATGGTTTAAATGAACTACATAATTTAATCCCCATATCGGCGCACAGCGTCTCCCCACTGTGTATGAATAGATAAATGATTGTGATATTAAAAGTTGTACGATTTTATAACCTCTAGCTCACTCTGTCTAGATAGCCGGCCCCACTATATCTGCAACGCACAAAATCATCGTGGCGGCAGCTTGATGCAGGATTCGTTAGAAATCTTAATTTTCTGTTGAAAAATGATTGTGGATTAAAGTGTTACTGTATGAGCTTAATTTTTACATTCTGATGCTTTTACATACAATCAGTCAATCTCTTTATTTGTCCCCTAAGGGACATTTGTTTGCAGAACAATCAATCAAATAGGCATTACATCGTACATCATACGCCACAGAGAGTACCTTCAAACATACTGGTAACACACACTAATACGCACATAACACATCATTTACCGGACCTTACTACCGATCAAATAAGGCCGACCTGACCAGCTGAGCACCCTGCCTATTTGGCTATATATGTGCAATTACCTGTTTAAAAACTTCATTGCTTGAGGCACAAATGGAGATTCAGATCTATTTTTGGTAAATATGAGGCATGATTAAACTATGCATAGGCCCTACACTGACACTTGACCTTTAAAGGAGCCCCCTCCCCCACAAAATAATACAAATAAAAATTAACTCAAATGTTTTTATTGCATTGTCATATTACAGTGTACCCATCAATTCAAAAATTATTTAATTATTGTCACAATGGCCCCTGGGCTTGTTAGAAAGCTATTTTAATTATGCTCTTCTTGTCTTCTCGTCTTTGTATATCTTGCAAGGAGCTGTGTAGATAAAAATTTCTAGAAACAATGTCACTTTCTATAGTTTCAGTCATTGTTTAACACCTACAGAAAATTGAAAACCAAGCATCTTGTAGGCCTACTATATTTCATTTTGCCTATTTGTAGTTAAATATAAATAATGTAGCTTTAATTGTAGCCTATATACAACATTCTGTATAATTAGGTTATTTAACAGACACTTTTATCCAAAGTGCACTGTTACTGCAAATTTTACAGTAAGTTACTGGCATCCAGCTGCCAGTAAGTTACAGTAACCTTTTTACAGTGTGAGTACAGTTACAAGTATTACAAGATAGGGGTTAGGCATCTTGCTCAAGGATGCCTACAGGTAGGCCAACTCTGGGACTCGAAACCATGAAACGTCCGGCTGGGAGTCGGAACACCCAGATCACTATACGATCCTGCCCTGCTTTCTCATGCTGTATATCCGTATAGAATTGTAGGCCAACATGGGTTAGAGCGAGAATAAGCATCCCTTCTTCCCCATAACGCCTGCTTTGTCAATCAATCTCCCCCTCCCGCCTAAGCCTTATGGCAGTCAATAAATCGCTGCTGACACCTAGTTAGTATAATGATAGCGCGTCACGTCACCCGGGTCACAGTAAACTCGGGGGTGTGGGAGGGGTGCACGAGGTGGCCCGTCACAGAGCAAGCGATGTGGAGAAGATGAGCCAATTTATAGTCTTCTACATGATGGTGCCATATGCTTTAATAATGGTAAACCTCGTAAGCTTCCTTCTATCCGCCTTCGCTGAAGGATTAACAGTGAAGCATAACTTCAGGTTATGACCCGGGCAGCCTTGCTAACAATGCGCGGCACGGCAGGGGTTCGCAGTGTATAGTGGCCCATCTAGAACGGTGACACTCTGACAAGATGACACATTTCCCAGGGCGCAGTGGATAACTAGCCCGGCTACCGCAGAGCAACGGAGAGGCAGCGCTGGACTGAGAGTGGAGGGTGGCAGTTCTGGCACGAGGCGCAGTGGGCGGGCCGCGGTGTCAAGGTGGTTTCAAAGGGAGGGCCGGGTGGCTTTTTGAACTGGATACAAGCCGGCCTTTAATGTACTTCATGCCACCAATGCTACCCAGCGCTGATGAAAGCTGCTCCCAGTACTGTACATCTCGCAGCTTGAGGGTGTCTGATTAAAACTCGTTCCAGTCAGAGATCCCCGTTTCCCTTTGCATTTGTTCGTCCGTTTAATTTATATTTTTATTTGCTGGCATGAGGTGCTTGTTTGTGTTGGTGGTGGTGGGCAGCATGTTGTTATGCCACGGTGTCATTACGCAGGAAAATAATGAGGTGCTGGGACAGTTGATGGCATTTGACTATTTCAGCCTGGAGGCTGAGCATTGGTAGTATCAGCTGACACACACACACACAAACACACACACAGATCTTTATTTCTGTGGGAAAGGAGCCTTTTAGCCCGCACATCGATTGTTCTTCAAATTTAGCTCCGAGGACACCGTGTTCTAATTAAACATGCATCATAAGTGCTAGGCTAGAATCTGATAAAACATCTAGGGCATCTTTCAAAATGTCAGCCTACCGTCTGGGACTCTGAGAGGCGACGTGTTCCTCAGATCTCTGCGTTGAGCCCCTCAGCTTCTACAATACTGAGAAAACACTGAATTCAACAAGCCTCCGCGCCCCTATACTGAAGGAACTGTGTTCTATTTCCCTGTGCAGCCTACTGCCACACTGAATCCCAATGTCAAAGAGGTATCAATTCTTCATGTTCAGACATTCTGTTGTGCATACTGATGACCATTGCAAGACAGGCAATAGACATGTACGGTAATGAACAGTACATTTGGACCACGAGCCAAGCCTACAAGCACACCATCATGTACCACCTGTGTCCGTAATTGTAGTGTGTTTTAATCTCACATTTACAGTGTTCTGCACAAAGCAATATCTTAAAAGGGTTATGAAAATTACAAAACAATTTTCTTCACAAAACAGAGCCCAGAATAACGTGCCAAGGGGCAAACTAATGCACCTTTTCAATATCGGGTGAAAAAGGTACTGAGACGTTTTAGAATACATTTTTTCTATGATAATGTGAGGTTAAAACATAATATACACATACAAAAGGCTGGTTTTGATAGACCACTGTATAATTAATCCTTGGCATTGCACTGATACGAGCAACTGGATCTTTCTGCCTTCGGTACCTTGTTAGCCCCCATAGGTTTTATTGCTGGTGTTAACTGATGAACGCCAGCGGTTAGACACAACTTTAATTCTGCAGTGTTTTCTCCCTGATTTCTTTGTCTCTCTCGTCAATGCTGGATCCACAGGGGACTCACAAAGCCTCTAGCTTATAGCGTCTTCACTCTGCAGCCAAATTACAATACTTCACTGCCTGTTAGAGTGCTACCACACGTTGGGCAGCACAAGCAGTAGTACACAGCTATTTGCCAATGACCAAATTTTCATCTTGCGATCCCCCCAAAATCATCTTGCGACCCAGTTGGGGGGTCTCCACCCACTATTGAAAACTGTTCACGCCATGCCGCATGCACCACCTTGATGTTGTAGTCCTCCTCCTGGGTTGGCTTTACGATGAGCCACAACTCCATGCAGCGCGGACTATCCGTGGCTGGAGCTTTAGGCCTACGCATAGTTCAATCATCCTCGGTTCAATCAATCAACAATCTCCACACGGTGTCGTGTACAAGACAGTGATTCTGACGTAATTCGCTTCCTGGTTTGACCAGGTCCAAAGGGTCTGAAAGTCCCTCGTTATGTGTAAAATGAACGACTTACAGTAAGATGTGTTATCTGTCTCTCACTTTTTATAGGACCCGGTTGGTTTCAACAACTGCACGAACAATTTACTTATTCTATAATTACTGCAGTAATGCATTGCCTGCGCCACAACCATCTCTCTCTCTCTCTCTCTCTCTCTCTCTCTCTCTCTCTCTCTCTCTCTCTCTCTCTCTCTCTCTCTCTCTGGTTGAAAGATGTGTTTTTCCGTAATCCGTCCTCTAATCATCTACTAGTCTCTTCAAAGAACACTGACCGTCACATAACAGTAGATCACATTGGCTGAGGTTCCATGAGCTTTAAAAAAAAAAGCCATATTCTCTAATATCAATGACTGTTGCCAAAAGAGACAACACAATGGAGACAACATTTAAGCATCAGCTTCTGCTTTGAGAGCAAAATTACTTCACCCAAGAACGTGCAGCGGTCACATGACAGGATATTGGGGAAGCCCAGCCGCTTGGTTAAAAACATCGTGATTTTGCGAAGTCACGCAGCTTGCAAAATCTCTACAACTGACAAATAAATGGCACAAATCACAAATGTCATTAAAAATATGGGCCATCCTTCAGACCAAACAGGCTAGAGACAATTTATTTGACAATTATTGAAGTTGTAATACTGCAGAGTACTTTCCTGCTCCACATTAGGACCGCCTATGTTAGCACCTTGCTGGTATTTAGGCTGTTTTTTTAAGGATTTAATGATGTGTTGATATGTAATGCATGCTGTAAAATGTATAGCTAAGTTAGCCCTGATGACACGCAGCTGTCATTATTCTAACAGCATGTTGTCTGCTCCCCATGACCGGTGTATGACCTCGTCATTATTACTTATTGTAATAAATGCAGGAGTCGCCTAGCAACCCAGGTAAGCATTCCCACCAGGGAACTGAATGAACGAACGAGAACGAACGGTGCTACGTATAGATAATATAATGTGTGGCCATCTACACATAAATACGCTCTCTAGATATCATCTCAGCGGCTCTGGCCTGGACAACCTAGAAGGATCTAATGTTATTATCATCACAGTCTATCCCACGTAGGGCAATGCACGTTATCGCGAGATGTGCTGCCGTTAGCGTAGCTTTAGCCCAAAGCCTTGCTATGGGTCGGTGGTCCTGTCCTGACCTATGGTCCTGACTGGCCTTGTAGAGAAGACATTGACTGCTATCATGCGTCTGACCATCGCTAACACTACTTGCTACAGTAACGATAGCTTTTAAATACAGTCTTAATGATATCTCTTACCGAACCAGTGCGTCGTTCGTCAAGGCTAAAGCCCCGAAAATAAAAATGTATAAAATGTTCATTTTGCAGCCAGGGTCGCTTCGGATACTTGGACGAGAGGACAGCAGCCACAACAGTGACTTGACACTTCCACTTGTTCACGACAACAGACAACAGACTTTTATCACCTGACCTGTGCGTAATCACGCGTCATGTGACCCGGGGTGCCCAGGGTCCCCGCTCATCTTCTTCGTCTGGTTGGGCGTTTCACGGCAGCGGGTATCCTCAACGTTGCATTACTGCCATCTTCTGGTAATAACCCACACTTACATTTCCAGATTGTAATATTAACCCAGGTTTTCCACGGGATAGTAATAGACAGTAATAGTACAATTAAAGAAGAGCCCTTGAATGACGGATAGAACAAGTCGCAGGTGTGTCCTTCCTAACCTTTGACTAGTCCCGTATAAAAGAGAATGAGTTCTACGTCTCTGCTTCACAGACCCACCACTAGGTGGTGCTCCACCATCAGGGTATGTCCTCAGGTCAACCCAAGTCGCCCATTTGCCCATTCCGTTCCCGTCCATTTCTCATGTCTTTTGGTGTTTGTGGTTCAAATAATTGTCTTGCTTATTGTTTGTTTGCGATTTCCCTGCGAATTGTGACGTTCTTTCACCCGTCGGCGTCGCCAGGTCATTTTTCCGAATGTAACGTTAACTTTATGCAACACAAAGTTTAGCTGCAGTTCAACACCACTAATATTGTCTATGAATATGCAATAATGTTCATGACGCAGCCTGTCTCCTGAAGAGCGCGATCATATACTAAACTACATTTAGTTTGAAGTTCACGAGACGTGACGTGACGTGACGTGACGTGACCTCACCCCCGTATTTACCAGCACAGGCCCTGGGCACTACGCGCACGTACGGAATGCGCATGAGGTTAACTTTACTATATGTACCGTTAATGTGTGCACTGCGCACTGGTTCTGAGCGCATATGGCAACTTATTGTACTTGTGGAAACACTGACGGCCCACACACACACACACACCCACCCACACACACACACAAACACGTCCCGGAGAATCTGGGCTCGGCCCTGGATGTTTAACAGTGCAGCTGACGCCGCTGCTTTCACCCCCCGTGTGTGGGCACAGTTTTCCAGTAGGAAGAGGCTTCTAACGTAGGCTATATATATGTAGAATATCCGACCTATTCCCATTCCTCTTGTTTCAACCTGCTACCGGAGGGTATGGTGGAGGGCCGGTGTCCTACCGCCACAACGCTTCCCCGCCTACAGACACGTTGTAATGTCCAGTTACGTCCGGCCTGTTCACGCCTTATACCCCCCCCCCCCCCACTAGCCACGCCCACTGCCCTGCCCCACCAATAAAACGACGGGGCAGCGAACTCAAGCGCAGAGTGTGTGAGGAGGGGCAAACCTGAGCGTATAAAAGGGCAGAACAGCCGCACACCCTCCTGGAATAAAGCACACATATTGTGTGCACACGTCTCTTAATGTACGAAGCCGCCAAAATAGGAAACAGAACTGATTAAAATCATGCTCTGGGAAGGTGTGACGGATTATTCCGTGTCATAATAAAATATAGAATATACCTTTACGAGGAGTTTAGAGCCCATTTGGCTCTCAGCTCGAGGGGAGGGGAGGGAAACGACTCCCAAAGACACAGGAGCGAGAGTGTTACAACCAAGGCCATTAGGGACGACATACAACATATATATATAGATCTATATCTATATCTATATCTATCTCTCTCTATATATATATAAGGTTGGAGGGGTGCCACAAGGGTGAGGCAGAGGGGGTGCAGACGGTTCCTGCTCAATCATTTTTTTGCTTCAGCCACAACAACAGTTCCCCTCTGAACGCTCCAAGGCAGCCTACAACCGATTCAGGGGAGTCTCTCATGACCTCCTCCTACTGGGGGCTATCTGGGGGGATTAAAGACGAGCTGGTAAATCACACTGGAGAGGATGCCTTAAGCCAACGTGAAGCACTGTGCGTCTGTCACTTGGCGTATGTGCTAGTGAGGCAGCGTCCCTGTGTGTCCCTTGATTCTACTGCGTTAGCATGTTAGCAGGAAGGCAGCTGGGCAGCTTGTGTTTAACGGCGGTTTGTAGGCAACCAATCAGACACAATTCCTAATAATCCTTTAGGTGAGTGTACATCATACATACATCATACATACATCATAAATACATACATACATATATACATACATCCTACATACATACATACATACATATATACTGTACATATATACATACA
The DNA here is from genome assembly GCA_025447815.1 of Percopsis transmontana. Lineage (NCBI taxonomy): Eukaryota > Metazoa > Chordata > Actinopteri > Percopsiformes > Percopsidae > Percopsis > Percopsis transmontana. Next base: position 12,533 of record JAOEHI010019225.1, on the reverse strand, counting down.
TACTACATACATCATACATATATACATCATCTATACATACATACATACATATATCATACATACATACAGCCTACATACATACATACATCATACATCATATATACATACATACATCATACATACATAAATACATACATACATCCTACATACATCAGAAATACATACATACATCATATATACATACATACAGACATTATACATACATAAATATATACATACATCCTACATACATCATATATGTGTTTGGTCTCCAGTCACCATGACACCCCTCGGCTAAGAGGAACTACTTCTTCTTCTTCAAGTATTAAATATCTGTAGATATTGTGTTGCATGCTACGTCATGGGTAAATAGATATGTGTGATATGGATCCATCACAGTCAATATGTTCTTCTGTTCCTTCACCACCGCTGACTGCTGGGGGAGGGGCGGGGGGGGCATGCTTCTACAGCAGACTGGTGGCGCTCCTCTCTACCTGCCGTGAGGGGGCTCGGATGGGCCTTTGAAGACCGGGGTGGGGGTCCGGGGTGGGCGTAAGGCGGCACTGTTCTGAGGGCCTGATTAATAATTCAGAGGCTGATATTGATCTGCCCCTCTGTGCTCTCCAGCACACACACACACACACACACGCATGCAACATCTTTTTGGCATCGCTGGGTTCAACCGCTTGCAGACACAAATCACGGCGGGTCCCTTTAAAATAATGATCTCCCCTCTAAACATAAACCCGAGGCCTTCAAGATTAGTTAGCGATGGTGGCTACATGCTAGCATACATCTCTTACATTCCTCTTTCAGCGCTGGCCAGTCACCCTCTGCAGTGTGTGTGAGTGTGCACGGGACGGAATAGTGGCAGAGAGGCTGTCTGCAGACGAGGGTGTGGCAGCAGTGGTAGGAGGTACCCTCAAGAGAGAACCTGATTTGGCCTAAAGATAAATGGTAATAAAATAAATACAATTATACTGTAGTGTGTAGTGCGTACTGTAGTGTGTAGTGCGTACTGTAGTGTGTACTGTAGTGTGTAGTGTGTACTGTAGTGTGTACTGTGGTGTGTAGTGCGTACTGTAGTGTGTAGTGTGGTGTGTACTGTAGTGTGTACTGTGGTGTGTAGTGTACTGTAGTGTGTAGTGTAGTGTGTACTGTAGTGTGTAGTGTGTAGTGTAGTGTGTACTGTAGTGTGTATTGTGGTGTGTAGTGTAGTGTAGTGTGTAGTGTAGTGTGTAGTGTAGTGTATAATGTAGTGTATAGTGACGTCACTGCAGGAGCTGCAGGTAGAATCTGAGCTTCTGTTTACAGCTTCTTAAAGAGACACTTCAGAATTGCCCCTGTGGTTTAAATCAGCCGCCTGAAACGACAACAGTAGCACTCATCTCTACCCCCCACACAACCTACAGCACGCATAGACTCACACCATCCGTTACCCCTCCCCACACCCACCCACGCTTTCGTGGTCAGTTGATAAACAGTGAGCGGGCGAGGAAGCGTTTAACGTCAGTTAAATGATTTTCCTCTTCAAAGATGAACAGTAGAACAATGTAACTGTGTCACATTGTGTGTTGTCTCCAGCAGGCCCCAGAGAACCTGCTCCCATAGCGCTCCCATGGTACCCCCTGGAGGGTCCACGCTGTGTTGGGTGGCACTGCCAGGCTGCCGTCTGATGCCACGCCCACGCTGACTCAGCAGGGCCACATCACAGCCTATTTCAGGGTGAGCCGCCCAGCAGCTGCTGGGTGAGTCACAGCTGTCTGAAGTCCCCGTTCCACCCCAGGCGGGCCCCTCCTTCCCTGGTGGCTAAGACAGCCATGGCGGGCCTGTGTGTGTGTGTCTACGTGCGTGGGCTCCCCTCTCGTCGCCACGGCACCATGTGGGCTCGGGTTGGGGGGGGACAGGCGTTGTTCCTGGAGAGGTGCTGGACCACCGAGGAGACATCCGAACTGAGGTTGCTGGGGTTCCCCCCACGCATTCCAGTCAGACACCCTCCAGGGCTTGGCAGGCACCTGTTGGACGAGGACATTCATCGGGGACACGGCTCCTCGTGGGAACTGTTAACGCAGTAGGGTGGAAGACACGTTTATTAGATCACATCAGTGATCATTTGTCATTTTTCACAGCAGTCACCAAGTACAGTTTATAGCCAACAGAGAGCAAGATGGCCACAATGTAGGGTCTACAGGTCTAATTAGAATACCACCCTACATGCGCTGTCAGTCTCCTCGGGTTCCGGGCCGTTGTCATCCTGGTAGTCAACAGATAGAGGCAGCACATCCCCCCCCCCCACAGCCGCTTCCAGGGCGCCCCTCCCTCTTCCCTCCGTCTCCACCCAGAACGACAACGTCTCCACACGCGACCGCATCGCTGCCGCTCGCCGCGCGTTCCTCCTCCGGTTCTGACCCACGGTAAGTCATAAGATGATTTGTTTAATCGTCTTCCGGCAGGTTTTCGCCCGCTGTGCGTCGCGTAGGCCTGTCGACAGGGCGCCATGCGCGGAGGATGCGTTCACCGCGACATGTCAGGGATGCGGGGATCCGGACGCGGGCTGGTGTGACTCTTCAGGTTACGGGGGGAATGCGTCTTGCTCGGGGTCGATGTTCGTGGAGCCCGACGGTGCGAGCGAAAGGCGGATCGCTGAAACAACAAGCAGGGATGTGGTTTACACCTTTGCGTTGGCCACGGACCGCGCTTAATCCGGACCGTTTGTAGGCTTACGCCATCTTAAACCGTGCACTCTTTATGCAGCTGTGCCCGTTTCTCTCTGCACGAGTCGTTTTTCCCAGTAGGCAATAACGGGGAACGGAGCGCATCTCCCGACTAAAAACACGTTGTCATCTTTGGTCTCTTAATATTTCTGTGAGAAAACTGGAGGCGGAGATGATAATTATACAACTTGATATCTTAAGCGATTTAATTGATAACGCGCTGACGAGAGTTATAAATCAAATGACAGCGGACAGGTGCTGAAATAGATCATTTATTGTGTAGCTACCGAGCTGCAGATCTCATCATGGTCATTTAGCCGTTTGTTCTGGAAAAATCTGGTTTAGATCACATTACCCATAAAAGGACACGCCTCTACTGTCCTGCCAGAACCCCACATTTCAGCTCACTGTTTATATTGTGAACCTTAGCTTTAGGCAGAGGGGTAGAGGATGGGTGAGCCTTTGAGCACTGTATGGGGAGGGGAAGAGAGAAGTGCCAGACAGTCAGCACTTGTAATGCTCGTTTCAACCACAAAGGTAATTAGTGTAAATGCAGGAGTTACCTGTCTGTAGATGAACCTTGAAGTTCATACTAACTAAGTTTCATCTTAAAAGGAATACTTTCCTAAAAAGGCCACGGTTGTCACAGTTACCAGTGTCTATGTGTTTAGTTCTGCCTGGGTGTATGTTGCTGCAGTCAGCGGTACAGACGGGCCAAAGTAACAGGAAGTGTTTTTCTCAGGGGTTAGGATGATGTACAGCACAGCTTCCTGTTCCTAGCAGGGCCTTGAACCGCATCTGTCTGACTGCCAATTGGACTGTCTGTTTGTCTGTCTGTTTGACTGTCTGACTGCCTGTCTGACTGCCTGTTTGACTGTCTGACTGCCTGTCTGCCTGTTTGACTGTCTGAC
>JAOEHI010019216.1:0-28315 GCA_025447815.1 Percopsis transmontana | reverse complement strand
CTATTCATTCTTCTCTGATAGGAGCTCTTTCAGAGTGAATGACGCATTGTGTGGTGGGAAGTTTCCCATGTAGTTTGCAGTTAGTTTGTAGTGGTAAATTTGGAAGTTTAAGTAAGTTACTGTAAATTTAGTTTCCCATGTAGTTTGCAGTTAGTTTGTAGTGGTGAATTTAGAAGTGTAAGTATACTGTAAATTTAGTAATTTAGTAATTACACTTCACTAAGAAGAATACTATGAAGGATATATGCAATAAACAAAGTGTAATAAAAGACACACAACATTTCTTGTTGTTTTTTTTAGCAACTGTACCAGGTTCTCTGAAAACAATCGACCCTTAAAAATGGTCGATTGTTTTTAGCAATCAATAGCCGGTTTCACATATGAACTATGGATAATGGCCCTCATTCATAAACCTGCGTACGATCAAATTTGATCTTAAAAGTATCTTTCAATTAGGTCATTTAGCAGATGCTTTAATCCAAAGCGACAATTTCATGCTGCTATTACGTGGAGCAGATAGGGGTTAGAAAGAAAGAAAGCATACTTTATTAATTATTTTTTCACTCTTATTGTTAATGTACACACACAAGGAGAGATGTTAGAGTGAGGGGGCTGCCACTGTTAGAGTGAGGGGGCTGCCTTCGGCAGAGCCCAGGAGGTGAACTGGCTCTCCAGCTACTGGTCCACACTCCATATCTTATGGATTGGACTTGAACTGGTGACCCTGTGGTCTCCAAGCCAAGTCCTTACAGACTGAGCAACTGCCGCCCCCATCTTGGTATCTTGAGGCATCTTGCTCAAGGATGCTTACAGGTAGGACAACTCTGGGGCTCGAACCTGTGACCTTCTGCCTAAGAGTCCAACACCTTAGACCAGTGGTTCTTAACCTGGGTTCGATCGAACCCCAGGGGTTCGGTGAGTCAGTCTTAGGGGTTCGGTGGAGGATAAGACACACCCGACTCATATGATTCGTGATGACACGCCCCCCTTCAGTGGGTTCGGTGAATGCGCATATGAAACTGGTGGGGTTCAGTACATCCAACAAGGTTAAGAACCACTGCCTTAGACCATCTGCTTGAAGACTGTGTAAACCAACATCAAAAAATAAGATCGCAATAAGACCATTATTATCAAGAAAAACAATCGTAACAGCCTCAGTAACAAAAACCACAAATATAGCCGCAAGCGTCGATTCGCGGGTTCGTGGGTTCAAACCTTTTTCCTCAATAGCGACTTCAAAGTAATTTCACATATGTGGTTCAACATTGTTATAAAACATATGCTGCAAGTTTTGTAACGATTAGACAAACATTTTCTAATCTATAGCTTGATTTGTGTCATTCCACGTCCAGTTATTGTGCATTTAAAGCGCCCCCTAGCGGTCAGTTTGAATGAGACTTGCAGTGTGAGGGAGGTCATTATGTAGACATTTAGTCATTTATAGCCTGATTTGCGCTATATCACCTGCAGTTTGTTTGCATTTATAGCGCATTTATTTTTTTCATTTATTTATATGAGGACATATCCTGAGAGATTTGTGATGATTGGAGAATGAATATGTGATTTATAGTCAAATTTGTGAAATGCCATTCACCTATCTTGCCCTTGTAGTGCCCTCTAGTGGCGTATGTATATCTGGGGTACTTATCTGAACATATCCTGTGAGTTTTGTGACGATTGGCCCTACGGTTGCTGATTTGTGTTCATTTATGTCCAGAGCCACGCCCCTTTCGAAGTTCATTGGTCAATAACTTGAAAAGTAATTGAGATATCGACATGCTTTATACAACTTTTAATAAGCTTGATCCAATGATGATTCAAAAATGAAAATGTGGTGGCAATCGGAGCTACAGTGTAGGATGAGATGTTAAAAATGCCGGAAGAATTTTCTAGGCAGAACTTAATGGTCCTTGAGGCTTTTTTGTAGAGCATATTGAGCTACACCTGTGAGAAATTTCAAGTCAATCGGACTTACAGTGTGAGGGGCGTGGCCTTTCAAAGTTTGAATTTTGAAGCCTTAATTTCAGCGCCACCATGTGGCCGATTGGGTTCATATTATTATTAATAATATAATTAATAATATTCCCCCAAGTTTCATGTTTCTAGCTTATTCCAGCTCACGGGAATTTGAGCCGGCGCGGCAGACAACAAATAATAATAATAACTAAAACAGACAAACTTTGAAGGATTCTACTGCTTCGCGGATTGAACCCTAATTAATATGATAATGAATAGCCTTGCAATAGAATGCAGTCACAGCCAGCCTCTAATTTTGATGACAGAAGTAATGGCAAAGCTGCATTTCTGAAAGGATTTCATGCTGTACCGTGTGGAGAGAGGAACAATCATGACAAGGAGAAGGGTAGAAGGAGAGACAGGCCCAGTGGGCTACATGTCATCAGCAGAAATGCTGTTAAATATGAGACACGAAACAATTTTCCCAAAGGCAAACCTGCAATAGAACTCCTCAGACCTCACCCAGAGAGAACTTGACAACCAGGGACAAGTAGGGAAAAAAAGTAAACGCACAATCTAGGCGAATAATGAAAGGAGATTGAGCAATGTTGTGAGGGGTAGAAAAATGGTATCACACAGGGAAAGAGATAAGAGATAGAGGTAGAGTTTGTAAGAGATAAAAAGAAACAGAGGTTAGCTGAGGTTTCTTACCGTCAGTCTGAAGTGGTCTTTGTGCTTGCTATGGACTTCCAAGGTAAAGTGCTGGTCGCTGGGCTGAGGTAGACGGGTCTCTTCATCCAAAATGTCCAGGATACCTACTAGCTTGGCTTCCACCAGGTCTACAAACAACATTTTATGTTACTGTTAAAATATGTTAAGAATTATGCGTCACAAATACATTTTGAACATCTATCGACAAGCATAACTAATGTTCCCATCAACATTCAACATTTTCAATCTGTAGCAGTGTCCATCTCCACTGACTGCATTACAACTGGACTGGTTGAGAACTGTAATAGAAATAATACTACAAGGTTTGGAAATCCCCAAAACATTGTATTTATTTCTTTACTTTTAAATCTAGCAATACTGGAAAGTTCCACTGTTTGTCGTGAATTTTCAATGAACAATAGATGTTTATCAGGATGCTCATTTTTATACATTTCTGAATTATTCATAAGCTGCACTGTGTTGGAAATATGATTTGATATCCAAGGACCCCGGAAATATTTGCATGAACAAGCACCTGTGCATAAATACCCAAGATTGATGAGTGAATTAATGGCCAGCCCAAACGGTCATTTGCAAGTCATAAGTGTTATTCATGGGTGTCAGTTAACCCCACACCTGAATAATCCCAGCCTTTGAAATACAAATCAAACGGCTTCACCTTGTCCCGCTGACTACTTCATCCCAATCAATCGAGAATTCGTTCTGGGTGTGAGACAACATAAACAAGGGGCCATAATTTCTTCCCCTTTCGTGACGCACAAAAGGGGCTCATAAAACCCACAAATGTGCATTATGCCGGCTCACTTTAGACACACAGAAATGTCAGCTTTCTGGATAATGAGAAGCCGCATTTCTCATCCTGACAGGTGTATTTCCACTGCTCAAAGCCATATTGCCGGGAGCAGGAGCAGTGGCCCCAAATAAATGTCATTGTGTAGAGATGGTGGGGGGGTGGTTTAATCTGACAGGATACCACCTTCATTTTCTGAACGTTTTTGGTGTTGGGGGGATGGAGGGGGGGGGGGGGGGGGCCTAAAGATGGACTTATCGCTGTCAGTCAAACCCAAGCTTCTATGGATCCTCAAAGGCAGAAACAGGGCCACCATAAAAATGAGCTGTCATTATTTAAATGTCAGAACATTTTAGATTGTGGACAATACACACGCATATGTGCCTGCGCGCCAACCGTATCTTCACACGCCTACCCGCCTTGAGATACCAACTCTGGCCAGCTATCTTGTCAGCTCCACATGCAAGACCTTTACTCAACCTCTATTCTTAGAGCGTGCGCCACGTCATATTGAAAGACATTTATAGTCATAGACATCTTGTGACATCTCGGAACCTCTCGGTGTGCACCCAGATCAGTAGTAAATTAAAAATCCCTATTTTGGTGCTTGGAGTGCAGTGCAGTTGCTTTACCTATATCGCTTCCACTGACACAAGTGCAATCTTTCAAAACAGTGCGAGGATGTTATTGCAGCAGATACACTTACCGATGCAGTCCTGGTTGTCAACATAATGTACCTCGTTCACTCCTAGTCCTTCCTTTTGATAGAGCTCTTGCTCCTGTACACACACACGACCACAAGTCAAAAATCATGGTCATGGCTCAATGTTTATGTTTAAAATACTACTGTGCATGTGTACTTAGCAGAGTTGTAGGAGGGAGGAGTAGAGAGGAGTGCCTGCAACTCAGAACTCTTTCGTGGTAACCGAAACACTGTTTCTGGGAAGTTGTTTTCAACCAAAATTCCGGAAACAAATTGAGGGGTGTTTCTTTAAAAATGGCCTTAGCATTAAACAAGTGTTTTGAGTTTGGGTCAGTTTGTGACATTATACACCTTAAAGAAAGATATTTTTTCTACTTTAAGCAAGGAACACGTTGATACAGGTGCTGAGAATAGTAGACAGTAGAATAGTGGAGGTTTAATTGGGGACCCTGGAAATGTATAAAGCAAAGGATCACAGGAGTGGCGCAATGCTCGCCATTTCCCTTGAGAAATTATCATTCTAATGAGAGAGAAAGAGAGAAAGAGAGAGAGAGAGAGAGAGGGTAGGGAATGATAGAGAGAAATAGCGAGAAATTCTAGACAACCGCCAACACCTAACAAGAAAAAGTGCGAGTGGGTTTCCAAGGCTAAAGAAACATAGCATGTCAAATCAGCTTAACACGCATGCTGATCCACCCACCTCTTTCAGAATACGCTCATTGAAGAACTGCTGCAGTTTCTCATTGCAGTAATTGATACAGAACTGCTCAAAGCTGTTGTGCTCAAAATACTCTAAGGAGAGAGAAAAATAATAAGAGGGGAGGCATAGTTTATAATCCATTTCTGAAAACAACAAATTATAAAACCTGGGTTAATTAAGTCAGTCAGTGTGTAGTCCTGTAAGAAAATGTGTGCGAAGGGTTTTATGGGAATAAGAGGAGTGCAGGGTACACTTAGTGCCACTTTATTTGGTACCGTGTAATACAAACAATAGGTTTAGCATCAAACCAAGACCAACTTCGCCACTACTGCAGCGCAGTACCATGATTTGTGAAAGCTGGGAGTTACGGTGACTTGCTTGACGTGCATTTACTTATTTGAGTGATAATAAGCTGAGATAAAAGTAGATTCACGTTTGACATATAGCCCAAGACCGGAGGTGTTGGTTCCTTGGCCTAATAAATACCAGTTTAACTGAAGGTTATTACCAAAACCAGCTATGTCGAGCACCCCGATGAAGTTGGATGATGTCTCGAAGGGGAAGCACTCGTTGACTCGTTTGACCACATGATCGAAGAGGCGGCTGTACACTGCCTTAGCCAGGGCATCACGGGCATTGTTTGCTTGTTCCACCTTTAGAGGCACCCTGGAGGGATGTACAAAGTGGGGCAGAGAGTCAGCACAAAACTAGGACACGCTAACTCTCTTATTAACCCTTTTTCTTCAGTTTTTTTCTTTTTTTTTTACAATCAACTTTTAAGGGTCACTTTCTGCCGCATAGAATTTACAAATCGTATTCTCCGGGTCTTCATAACTTATCTTGGGGACAAGCGTCAAATAAAGTCCTCGCAGACAAAAGACAAGGCACAAGAACTAAACATGAACCCTGAACCCTGGTCGACTCTCTAACGGCACTTTAACACCATTTTGCTTCAATTATTTAGACGGCCTGACTGCGAAGGACAAAGTGCGGCTCCACTGGGCTCCAGAGTTCAACCGAGCTAGTCCACAGAGGACAAATTGAAATTGATTTAAAATTCAACTTAATTTTTTATATGATGTGGGGGAACTTAGCCCAGGCTTTATTCAATATCCCATCTACTCTTTCTCTTTCTCTACAAAAAACCCAACTAAATACCTCATTCATAACACAGTCTCAGGAGTGCAGGCTGCCTATGTTGTACCTCTGCCACAGGTTCAATGCAGTAAGACTGAGACGCCACAATGGGCATTGCCACATCTCCCCACTGCCTGATTAGGCTGTGCGCCTACTTACACCACTCCCAAGGGTGCATATGTAAAGGGCGGGGGGAGGGAGGGTGTGTGTGGTGTCTGACAGCAGTTGAATGACACAACCTAGCCTCCCCTCTTCCTCCTCCTCCTCCTCTCACTCCACCTGCTCTCCAGGCTGGGGGGGGGGTCATACTGTGCTGCTACCTCCCCACTCCTCTAGGTCTCCTCAGATAAAGTTTGCATTATTTATGTAGAGAAAACACTTCCAGGCCAGGACGGCATCTGGCCCTGCTGAAATATTCATCTGCCAAAGCTGGCCCCATCCCTCAAACACCGCATCACTGTCAAGGTGCTGTGGGGTGGGGCGGTGGGGGCAGCACCGATACAGCAACATATCAATCCTAGGCAGGGTTCCCATTCAGCAGGAAATCACCACACACACACACACACAATGACGTGGGAAGTCACAGAGCAGATGACATAATGTGACCCATCACAGTCCATAACGCGAATAACAGCCTTTGCCCACTTGTGTGATAATGACACCCCAGCAAGATGGCCTCTAATCAGGGCAGTGCTGCAGTCTGTCGGTGCCACTGTTGATTTCACTACCTAGTCGGGATCCTCCATTAAACTGACTGCTGGTGGGTTCATCCGATCAACGTTTATGCCCGAAACCAGTGATGGACGTTTAGGAGGAACCTGAGAATAACCTGACATCTGACACAGAATGGCCTGTGCTTACTTGATGACTGTTCCTTTGGCGCCCCCTGCTGTAGTGAGCATGACTCTGGTGGTGAGGCTGACCCTCAGGTCATCCTGGTCCAGACCCAGCAGATCGGCACAGTACTCCAGAGTCTGGCTTGACTGGTTCTTAAGAATACAGCCACCTAATAAATAATAAAACACACATACACGCAGCTTTGTTTTGTTGAAATAATTTAAATAAACGGTCTCCCTTTAAATCAAATACTTCCTTGCATTACTACCTCTGTGCTAGATTTAGTAAGTGTTTTCAATGGGTACCTTACTCGGAATGTATTATTAAAAACAGTATATATATATATATATATATATATATATATACACACACACCAATATATAGGGAACTTGTACGCTTCTTTTTGACCTGTTCTCCCCAGAAAACACGCCCCCCCCCCCTTTCATTATTCAATGGTGTCCATGATGCTCTGCCCTACCGGAGCTGCTTCCAGTTTCTTCAAAGTCGATGTTTCCCAGGTGCAACACCCCAGCCACCACCCTAAAGAGATTTAGCTTCTCTGTGTCGTCTAGGCCGATCTTCTTCATGGCCACACACATCCTGTTAAAGTCCCCCTGGTCATCCAAGAGAGGGTCATTCAGGGCACCGTCCTTTACGTGCTGGGGAGGGGGGGGGGGGGCATGGGACATTCATAGAGGGGAAAGTCGATCATTTCACTTCCATGCAATCCGTGTGTCATGGAAAACGTCTGACAATTAGGAAAGTGATTTAAGAGGCTTCTGACTATTTATCAAGTCAGATTGTAGAATTAACTGGAGATTATTTTATAGTCCATCAGTCGCCTAATTGGTTGGTTTTGGTCTGGTTTGTTAGTCGATTAATTGATCGTATGCTTTCTTCCATGCTGAATGGGTTATTTCTTGAACAATTGTAATCACAACTCCAGTATGCACTTAAAGACGACAGCCTCTATGACTGTTATTCAACTTAACAAGATTTCTTTAGTCGAGGACAGTAAACTAAAGCAGACACACTACTACATACTGACTAACTTACCTTGCATGGGATGAACCAAAGGTTAGTTACAACAATAGACCCATTTACTACACCAGCTTGTTGAAATAGCCACGACAAACGCCACCAAACACAAACACACCATCCTACTGTTGACCAAGGCTGCTTTGCTACAAGTAGCCTTGTTTTGAAACGTGCTGCTGCCTAAAAACAGCACAGAGGTTTCTCTGATTCAAGCTAGTGGAAATGTTAAGGGAAAGGCAAACAGTGTAAAATGTCAATGGATGATTTGAACACATTGAAGCTATGGAGTCACTGGCAGTTAAGAGCTAATCATTTAAATACAGTTATGGGCTTAATTATGCAATGACATTTCATTAGGGCTGCAAAATTATTACCAAAACAATGTCCTATTTGGGATGAATTGGGATGCATTCCTGGACCATGTCTATCTCCTATACCCAGCTTTCCAGGTGTAACTTTACACACTAGTGGACAAGTGCAGCCAATCACCTTTGTGTCCAAACATAAATCCCCTACTTCTCCACCCAGAAGCCCCATGCAGACACAGGAAGCATGCAGTCTCATTTTCTGTTTACACTACACACCGGCAGCATGTAAAACCTGCCTAAATGTTTACATTGCTGACAATAGAAGACAAACAAAACAGAGCAGATAGTTTTAGAATGGTAAGGAATCATCACCTTATAGTCCTGAATAACACAGAGGGGCAGCGGGATGAAAATATGAACATTCTGCTGATTAGTATCATACAATATTGATGACACACATTATAATTACCACAGTAAATCACAAAGAGACACTGCTCAATTTTAAACTCCAATGTGCATGGCAAACAGTGGCCCAAACAGTGAGTGAGGGTTCTGGGGGAATATAACACAAGCACGGAGTATATCTTTATTTTATATCTAAAATTTTTACTGTTTGCAAGGTCCAACATTTTACCAGGAAAATGTAAATCCTTAAGGAGTACACTGTGTTTACCACCGATTCACCTGGTTTTCTTTCAAAGAGTCATTAGCATACAGTAGGCAGTTATTTTCCATGTCAGAGAATGAGAAGTGAAGTGAATGGATTGATAATAAGCCCCTGAGGGAGAAAAATGTCAACCTGGTTCAAGTACGTGCTAACCACAATAGTAATTACACATCTCTCAAAGGCTCACGGCACACCACAACAAAAAGCCCACTTTTTCCAAATCGTACATAATTCATCAAGTACACAGGCCTGAACTAATTTCTCAGCATAAAAAAGCCTGATTAACAACCTATTGAGTTGAAATTCACTATTTCGCAGTGACTTGCTTGTATTCAGTATTTATCCATCCCACACGCTGTGCCTAAAATCCTAGAAAAATAATTATATATATCAAATTAAATTATGTATTGGTCATACTGTTGTTACACTTGTTTTGCTTGTTTCACTTAACATTATATTCTTTGTTGTGTCACAGGGAAAGATTTATGCGACAACTGGCAAGCTGCATCTTAGAAAACAAAGAAGAAAATGTAAAACAAAAAAACCCAGGTGTTTAACACCATTAAAAAAAAACATTACCTCCTGACTCTTGCGGTTCTGCAGTATCTGCTTATCAGAGTCCTTGTTGGCGAAGTATCTAGTACAGCCTCGATTCAGATACTGTGAAAGGTGAGAGACCACAAAAACAATAAATGATTTTTTTCCATTCTGGTGGGGGAAACCTATAGGGCATTGTAGTATTGTTTTTCATCATCTCAAAGAATTACTTTGTCGTCTTTCAATCTTGCTTCATAGTTTAGTCGATGGGAATCATATCTGAGGTAATTGCCCCATCCCCTTAGGGATATTATATAACAATAGGGTGAAACAATAACACGACCGCTAGCGATGGTTAATCTATTTCAATGTTTTGTAGAGCATTAAAATCATTATAAGGAAAGAATAAGCACATTTGTCACTGGAATATGTCCTGTTATGGTTATAATTACAACTGCAGGGCTCAGAATAGTGAATATAGTGTTACTGAGCATAGTTTGACGTCACTTAAGATCTACTAACCTCACCCCAATAACAACAAACCCATGACATCTAGTGGTCCTCCGCAGAATTACTACTCAAACAGCAATGAATAATGGATGGAAATGATAACGGAAAACACTATAAAAAAATCTTTAAATAAGTATTATCCACAAAAAATCTAGCTTGTATAATGTATTTATATAAAAACAAAACAAAATTATAAAAAAAATATATATATATTGTTTTACGTTTACTTTCTTTTTGGTCAGTACACATAGAACTGTTTTAAGTAAATGTTTATGACAGCCTGAATTTGAGTAAAATGCAACATTTAATAGGACAGCATTTCTAATGTGAACCCTGGCCTGGGTCTTGGCCCACTGACCCTGAAACTGTCTGGGGAGTCAAGATGTAACCTCTTCTTAATGTCCTCCGAGGTCCCGGCACACAGCCTGTAGAAAATGTGGTAGTTCCTCTCCTCACTGCTCTGCATGCAGATCCTAGATTTCTCCAGCAGGTAATGTGACACAAAGCCACCAACTACTGCGTTCTGTTGACGTTAATACAGACCAATGGGTTAAAATGGGGGATAGTAGGCATTCTGTCCATTAATAGAAAACATAATGTACATACATACATTACAAATTATATATATATATTGACTAATGATAATCGCTGCAAAAATATAAGTGCCACCACAATTACCTTCTCATTGAAGTGGATTTCCACAAACTTCCCAAAGCGACTACTGTTATTATTCCGGACGGTCTTTGCATTCCCAAAGGCCTCAAGAAGGGGATTTGCTGAAGTTAAATATAATAAAGACCATAAAAATTTATTCAATTTCTTGCTGGCTCAACTGCAAATCTTTTTAATAATTACAATTATTATTTTCATGTGTTACCTTCCACAATTCTTTCATCAATATCTTGACCAGTTCCATAGGATGTTGTGAGATATCTAAGAACAAGATAAGAATTTAAAATATCGCAGTGATTCTTTGTCTAAGTTGTTTCAAGAACTTTCCATTATCACCATTAAATATCTATTCTCTTTTGGCACAGTGACAATGTTAGTGTCTAATGTTACAATATGAGACTATAATTTAGATGAAAGGTTTGGTGGGCAAGTCATACAAAAGGTTTCATACAGTACCTGAGGACAAATTTGGTGTTTTCAGTCTTCCCAGCGCCAGATTCCCCAGATACTATGATGGACTGGCTCATCTTGAGAATCTTCATGTCCCTATAGGCTTTATCCGCTGGAGAGAGAGAAAAAAAATTGAAGTAATTTAGTCGAAAAAAACTAAAATAATGATCAGGAATTGACATATAATCAGATATCTTAGTATAGTTAGTTATATTATAGATACTAAAGATGGAAAATGATTCAAGCAGGATGGGGAACACATTTACCTGTAGTGTATTTCTTATTCCATAAGGTTACTTAGAAACCTTTAAAATTACTGTGATCATGCCAACTAGATATATTTGATCGATTTCTATTACTTTTTTGCTGTTACTGTTTACTGACAGACATAAGTTATATCTCCTCCAATATCGATTATGAGAGCTCAGAGTTCTCACCAATAGCGTAGACATGAGGGGGCTGAGTGCCCAGAGACTTCCCTTGGTACAACTTGATGGTATCAGGGGCATACAATTTAGGGATGTCAAAATAAGGGTTCACAGCTATTAAAATGTTGGCCACATAGGTCTGTAAAGGAGGAAAAACAATTAAGAACACATGGTAATCACTGGTAAAGACAAATAATGGGGTGAAGGCAAAGGTATACTTCCTAAAAACAGCGCTTGGCAGGGTCGTTCAGCTTGTGTACAGCGCTACAAGCTAATTACAGTATACTAGGTAACTTTATTAACATCATCTTTGCTGTTATTTTTCTCTTCTCATTTACTACTTGCTGAATTCAGTGCTGCTCACACAGCAGTCAGACACTCGCTGGTTGACCTAAAAACAGCCAAAATTCGCTTTTGACAGAAGTATACCGTTGGCTTAACATTTGTTTCTGTTATTTTTACAGCAGTAGACAGAGGGAAAGCACTAACAACGGTCTATTAAAAGGTGAGACACTATTGTCACTATCTGTCTGCCTCCCTCTTCCAGCTGGTACTCATTCCCTAAGTACAGTGTCTATGAGAGGGACCCCTTCCTAGTTTTCCATCCCTCTTCACCATCTGACATTCCTCCCCCAGGGAAGCAGGGATACGGTTCCTTCTACCCTTATGCCTCCCGATAATGCAACTGGATAGCAGTTGGGCTGTGAGCCACAGAGAAAGCCAATAGTTTCCATGGATACTAGCACTGTGGTTTTGCTAGGCTATGTGCGGAGTGGGAAACGTACATAGATGTGATCTTTACTGTACCGCACTCGGACGTTGTTCAGGAGAGTGCCTTCATTCAAGTACATAAGAGAACCTAAAACAAGGGGGGGTGGGGGGGTGAATTGATTAGGACAATAATGCTCATAAATGCTGATATGACTACTGGCGTATCATTAAAACTTACAGTTGTCTTCTACATGCTTGTTGACGTCATCTTCAGCGGGAAAGACTTGGCTCATAGAAGCCAGGAAAGTCTGCAACATGAAAAGATCTTATTATTATTAAAACATCTGCTATAATTATCAGTAGGCGTGAAGTACTACAGTACAATGTCATGCCGCCCTAACAAAGTACAATGTCTCCATTTGGTACTGACAACTTAATTTCCAAGAACATTCAATGTATTGTTTTTAGGGTTTTAGAAACTCAAGATAAAGTGTTATCTGAAATAGATTACCAAAATGCGGAGGCATTCATCATTCATCACATATAAAGATCAAAGTAATAACGTTTGCTAAATTAGTTAGTTATATTCTCAGTCAATTGTTTAAGAGCCAGAGTTAATGGAAATAAACTCAATGGAACAAGCCGGCTGTGAGAGAAACAAGGACAGACATGGCAGTCTAATGAATTATTTGGTGGCAAGGCAACGGGATATGATCACCTCTACATGTGTGTGCACGTTTGGGTGTGTGTGTGCATGCAGCGTTCACATGAAGGAAGGCAAGGAGCGTAAGATGGCACTCAGATCTTATGGGAACCAATCAATCCACTGTATTATTAAAAATAACTAAACTCCCCCTCCCTAGGACACACACAGATCCCAGGGCGATTACTGACACTGACACTGAAACTAAAAAGAAAGGACGGTGAGGGTCGGAAAAAGGCCAAATAGTTCACGTGAGCTCCTTAAAGGGACACTGTCCTTGTGTTTGAGAGTCTCCCAAGAACCAAGAAAAAGTTTCCACAACTTTGTGATTGCAGGAGGGACATTCACGTTTGAATCCAAAACGTCGACGCCGATTGGTTGAAACCAGCGAAAGTCAAGCCCTGCCCACATCTGAGTGCTCCTCTCGTACTTGTGCAGAGAATAAGCTGGGGTGACATTTCAGGGTTATGGGAGTGCTATAACACAACATGAGAAGCTAACCTCCCCTATTACGCCTTTTTGCTTGTCTAGGAGTGTCTCTTTAACGGTCCACCAATGATTTCTACACGACAGCTTCTACACGATAGTAATTGTTTGTGATTTTGGGTCTGTGTGACCGTGGCCATGACCAAGCCATCGGCGTGAGTCTGGTAGATTAACAAACTGTAAGCATAAACAGAATGTGCTTTGTGCGTCCTTGGCTCTAAGAGGACATTTTAAACCACAATAACAACCGTGGGAAATATGTCCAGCAAACAGAATGGACAAGGAAATGGCCTAGAAGTGGGCACTGCCAACGCAGACTGGCAAAGGGTCATGCACTGCGATGAGGCTTTAATGAGGCACTCAAGGAGGCTTTCATCCCTCATTGGATAGGATTGAGTTGCCCTGCCGCGCTGAGACGGCTGATACACAGATCATGTGAGGCCTAAGTCAGACGAGTGCACATTTCAAATGACCTTTAATTCTAGATGTGGTATAACCCCCCCCCAAGGGGCTACAGGATTGTTTTGGTGTTAAAACTTGAAAATGATTTAAACTTGAGAACTTTTTAGGTATTTTTTTATTATTCTCAAATCTAGTTATAGCTAAATATCCATACATTTTAACTTTGTTCATATTTGTTATATATACATACATACATACATATGTAATATACACAAACAGTATACTGTATGTTACTGTATTTGCTAATACTACTACTATTAATTACAGTAAGTTTCCATAGTGTATGTCCCTCCCTCTAGAATCTTCTAGAATCTAGAGATGTTGAGAGCATCATTCTGAAGGCTGAAGGCACGCTTTAGGTGGTATGTTAGAACATGACTTAAGGAAAACGTTTCTATAGCAGAACAGTCGCACTGCTGACGCTTCACATTGAAAGTGTGTGTGTGAGTGTGTGTGTGTGTGCATGTGTGGGGCTCAGGTGCAACAGGTGGCCCTCTCCTCCTAATGACCAGCTCACCCCGCAGGCAACTCTATCAGCACACCTGCTGCCGTCGTTATTTTTTAATGCCTCCGCACATCATCGCGCCCTGTTAGCACAGAGGCTTCTCCACCTCAAATCCGCGCGGCTTTCTTCTTCACGCGTGCGCTATTTAGCGTTACATACGGGCCCAATCTGGTGTCATGACAACCGTTGCAGTCGCACCGAGGGAAAATAGGCCTGGAAGTGTGGAAAATGAGCAGTAACACAAGCGCATAAGCATGTGTGCGTGTCTGGGAGGTCTGTGTGTTTTAGGTAATACACACGGCAGCATTCAGTTTACAGGTGCTATCTACATTCACCTAAATTCCCTTCACACCTCCCCCAGTACAGCCTTTAAGTTGTCTTGGCCCTAACTGGAAAACTGTGCTGTGTGTGTGTGTGAGTGTGTGTGTGTGTGACATGACCCACCTTGCCCTTGCGGTTCAGTGGTTCTATGGTGAGTGCGTCGGCTCCT
Source organism: Percopsis transmontana (assembly GCA_025447815.1). Lineage (NCBI taxonomy): Eukaryota > Metazoa > Chordata > Actinopteri > Percopsiformes > Percopsidae > Percopsis > Percopsis transmontana. Next base: position 13,493 of record JAOEHI010019216.1, on the reverse strand, counting down.
ATGTCAACGATCATGCCCAGCTGGAACCCGTCGGTGGGGTGGGGCGCCCACACTGGCTTCCCATCCTCCATGCCTCACTCCCGGTCAGCACAGCCACGCACGCACGCTCTGGGGACACGGGGGTGTGAAACAGGGTGGGGTGAAAACAGCAGAATACCCATAGGGCTTTAGGCCAACATGCCATGTCGTTTCTCACAAACATAGCACAGGCGACACTAGTTTCTGTGAGGCTTTTGTGTGCAACGTTTGTAGGGGACTTTAAGTCCAGTGTATAAAACATAGAAGAAAAAAACAAAACAACAGCTTTGTAGTCCTTTGTTGATAGAGTCCTTTGTTGCTATTGATGCATTGTTGCTATGTACTGCATTTGCCAAGTTTGTCTAATTTGCTTATATTGTGGTACTGTTGCTATTGTTTAATGCTACACTGCTTAGCTGTTTTGCATTGGCTACCTTTTCAGGATGTGGAATACAAACTACTGTAACACACAAAATGTCAAAATAGCTGAATCAAGTGGACAACTGAATTATCATACAAAACAACACTGGGACACACAGAACTATAGAGTACTTATATTTAACTACAGAGGCATTTGCCAACCGCCTGGATGACGTGACCAGGTCTGGACACACACCAATGTTATGTGCTTTGCTTTCCATTGACCTGTTACTCAGCTTGCTTATTTTGTAAGAGAGGATTTCCCGCGGGGGGACAACACAGGATTTGTGCAGATGGAATCCTGTGGTCCAGTGGAAACATTACTACAATTAACCTGACAAAGTGACGAGCCAAATGACCTACATTCAACCCATTGTACAAACCACATAACCAGTGCTATGTCTTAACAGGGACCTACAGTACGTGAAATGAACCCTGCCTCTAGAAATACAGTTATACTAGTGGTAGTTAGTAGGTGGTTAAACTATAGGTAGACTAGTGTTACTAATGATTCTTCCAAATAACCAGTAAGGCAAGGCACTTGATTTATATAGCACGAGGCCGACTCAGTGTGCTTCACATAAAAAAACATGTCATACAATAAAACAGGATTAAAAAACGATGCATAAAAAGATATTTAAATTAAAGAATAAAAGAGTAGGAACAAGCATTCAAAAGAAGAAAAAAGAAAAAAAGAAATACATTTAAAAAAAATAATAAAATGGTAAAATCAAAATGTCAAAATGTCAAATTAGCAGAAGGCACTGGTGAACATAAACGTCTAGATTTAAAGGTGGTCAGTGTTGGTGCAAGTCTCCAATGCTCTGGCAGTCCGTTCCAGTACCTTGCTCTAGGTCTAGGCTATATTGAAGGCCACTGTATAAAGTACAGACCATAGCCTACAGTACATTAACATGTATTATTATTAACCTGCAGATGGCTTGGTATATGAATGTTACAGACTTATAAATAATATGGTTGATTGTATTCCCTCTCGTGTCATCCTTTTACTGCTAATCCCATTATCATATAGCCGTTAAACGAAAGCGTAGTGAACTCATGTCTTAGTATCCAATTAGCTTCTGAGACTGAGGTCATGTGTTACAAGCTAAAGACTTTAAACTGCTGACAGTGCAGTTTTCAACTCAAAGTTCATCACATACAAAAATCGTCCACTGACGAGCGAGTACTTCAATACAACAGCACAAGAATTCAGCCATTTTGTTGGACAAAAAAAAAGGGCATTTCCATCATATTTAAAACAATGCCTAAATTGTACTTAACATCTGACAAGAATAAGTGACCTTTGCCAAACATGTTGCTCATTATAGCATAGTCCCCAAAGGCCTATTCCACTACGAATCAAGCATTCATATTCTGCACTGAAAACGTGATTAGTGCTTTGAGACATAGGTTTAAAGTAGTCAATTGTTCAATAATGATGCCATTTTCCTAGCCTACATTTGGCACAGGGAGTACTGTGGGATTACTAACATGTCTGCTTATGTTGGGGCCGCCTTTGAAGTATGTGAAATGCTTCTCAGATAGTAAATCCATCAAATATAGTGGGAGGGAATTAAGGCTTACAGGCTAGTCCGTGTATACAGTAGTACTCCTGGATTGCATGGGCTGTAGTAACAAAGCCAATGACTGGCCCAATATTTGGAGCACATTCTGTACTACATCAGGACAAAATATATATTATTGAAAGAAACCAATGGTACCAATTAGCCTTTTATTCCATAGCAGAATCCCAACACAAAAAGTAAAGTACTGCAAGTACATGGGCCTTACTTATAAAACATCTTGGCCTGCAATAGGATTCTTGGCCATAGAGAGCTATGTATAGCTTATATATGTATAGCAATTAGAAAGAAAATAGGAAATATATATAAAGAAACTAGAAAGAAAGATGAAAGAAATAAAGAAATATTAAGAAATAGATATATTACAAAAACAACATATCTTTCAATTTGGGATGAAACATACATTTGTTGCCAGTATGCTGTGAAAGACAATATTCAGTAAAAACAATTTAATCTTCCTTTATGGTTGCTCCGGAGACGTGTGTGTGAGTGTGTGTGTCAGTAATCCTCTTTTCCTGAATGTAAAAATGAATGTTTGATGAATGTAAAAAACACATGACCTTTATGGTCATAGATGTGTATATATATATATATTTATGATTTACCAGTATTATAATGTTATACAGTACCTATACAGTAAGATACTGCAAGTGTTCTTAAAAATCAAAACTTCCAACTTTGCAAATCATTCCATGATTGTCCAGCTGTCAGGGAAAAGATGGGTGTGTGTCCTTAAGAACTGCTGTATCTCTGAGCTCTATCGGACTACAACACAACAGCATGTTAGGGGGGCCCTCCTTTCTAATGTTATGCAAACAAACAGTGACGATAACTTTTATATAGTCAAGTTTTTATAGCAATGTTGATTGTATGTAGGATAGGGCAGGATAGTCTAGTGGTCTGGGTGTTGGACTCCAAGCCAGACGGTCATGGGTTGGAGCCCCAGATTTGGCCTGCCTGTAAGCATCCTTGAGCAAGATGCCTAACCCCTATCTGCTCCATGTAATAGCACCATGTAATTGTAAGTCGCTTTGGATAAAAGCATCTGCCAAATTACATTATTGTAATTGTAAATGTAGCGATTATGAATGTTTAGTAGCCTTTCAGTGATCTTAAGTATATTAGTTTGACAGAAAATCAAGAGAAAGTTCCTTCACATTTCTTTTGAAGGCCAATTAATTATGGCTGTACCACAGCACGTGTTATGTCAACAGGGAGTACTTAGTATAAAAATATCTGTCTGACTCTTATCAGCAATCCATGGAGGCCTCATTCTACTGACTCAAGGTTGACAAAGCAAAGTCAGTCTTTATTTAATCTCAAACCTTTTGTGTATCAAATAGGTAATTGGTCTGCCACAACAACAGTGAAGGCATCAGACTAACAAAACTATAGGAGTCCAGTTCGGCATGAGTAACTTTGACTCTGCATTTAATCCTCTTAGTATTTGACCCTAATCCAGAACCGACGATTTTCAGGCCTGTTGAAGTAAGATCGAGCCTTAACAAACTGACGCTTCGGTCAGAATTTGTGATACAAGGGAAGTCAAAGGGTAACTATACTGTAGGCCTACATATGCGCACTGCTTCCTGTGAATATATCTGTCATATTGTAGGTTAACGTACTACAGAGCAAAGCAGTGCAATCAGGCTCACATCCTAACTCTTGTTTCCTGTTCTCTAGGGTAAAAGGATATGGAGAATGCATTGGGATATCTCATGTAGGCCAACATGATATAGGCTAACACAATGAACGGAAAAAAACAACAACAAAAAACAGTTGTTGTTGTTTAGCATCTTCCTAAAGGAAGGATAATATTGGTAGCCAGAGAGGGGGTGCTACATTACGAAGCCTGTCAATTGTGGAAGACCATCACTCACTACTAGAGATAGTCAGTTATAAATTATTAGCAATAAGTTGAAACAGTATCATACCGTTGTATTCAGCTATCAAGTAATGAGAAAGCATAATGTCGCAGTGCATTTAGCATTAGTGATCCACGACTGTAGAGGTAGGCTATTGCAACGAGTACACAGAATAGCTGAGGTAATGCTTACAGAAATAAGTATTAGCGGTTGTTAATGACATTGTTCATAGCAGTACTACACGCGATCTGCTGTGCTAGCAGCATGTGCGAAAGTTGTCAAAGACAAACAAAAAGCTGCTACTTACGATAGTTTTTCTTCAGATGGTGAAATTAGCGAGTAACGGAAATGTACTGGATTTAAACTCCCTCATCGGCGACGGTGAATATTCCAGTCGGATTCAGTCTTCCTGCAGCTTGATGCGGGCTTTAGGTTTGGATGACAGACTGAAGTCCGTGAAGCGACGGTGACGTCATTCTAGATGTACTAACTTCAGAGGAAACTGTAGCTCCGAGTTTGCACCAGTACATCAGCTACAGCTATTGTTTTGACCAGTTCACACGCCTGCAATTTCTATGAACAGTCCATTTACGCAAATAGGCGCAAATGTTGCCTTGAGACTCATGAATCATTCAGAGTTTGGTAATCTGAACCTTTTGGGGGCATTTTTTGAAGGAGACATCCAATCCTCCATTGAAAGCCACCCACAGGGTTTGTAATTCTAATTAGGATATCTGACACCCATATATTAGACCATATCTAATTACCTTCACAAGATGACAGCATGTAAACATTAGCATGACATTTATTGTCTACAAGTTAAATGTCACATAGCCTCCTACAAAACCCTGGTGTCAAAATCGCGAGTTAAAAAATGCATCCACCGAGACATTTCATGATGGATGACATTGACTAAAGTGTCTTTAACTCTGATTCATGCCTTCTTAAAAAGATTAAACTTGAGAGGAAATGTTGTTAAGCCCTCCCCTACAGCGCAACAAATAAATATAAACAAATACAATGAAGTTAAAAAACATTAAATGAAGAGGAACATATAGAAAGAACCTCTGTACAATTGTGTACAGAATTTGTGAATAGCGGATTAATAGTAGCATCAGCTAACAGCCAGTATAGGTTAAATTATTTTGAATCTTTATTTAGTATTTGGAACATGCTAGATGTGTACATAAGAAACTGTTTAATTGTTAACCAGTAGAGAGAAACAATCAGAGAGGAGGGTAATTTAATACTGTAAATAGTCTAAAATATTGTAATCTTTTAATTCCAGTGATATTAGTTCCAGTAATAATCTGAAACTAATATCATTCCTTGCAAAATTACATATGTATTATTTATTTATTATTTCTAATAGTCAAGGAGCATTAAGGGGAAAACTAAACTACAGCCAAACAGCAGGTTTACATTTTTATACTGTAGGCTACTAAGCTTCTTAGTGATATCAGGCTGGAATTCTGGCTCCATCCGGTGGCCTTCTGTGGTAGTTACAGTACAGACGACCTGGTCATTAATCCAAAGCCTGTTGATGCATTGTAAAGTTCAGAGTAGCTGTATTTCACTTACAGTATTTGCTCTGTCTCTATTACTTTAGACAATAATACAGTACTGAGACAGTACTGTATGTCCCGGTTTGTCTCTATTAAACAGTATTGATAGGATAGTTGATAATATATCTTAATGAATTTGATCTATTGTAACAAAATAAATTCATCCAATATGAATTATTTTTTCGAAAATTCTGACTTGGATGTTGTTTTGGTTTATAAAGTAGGCTGCACATGAATTAATTTGCCCTTTCTAACATTTCAGTCATACTGTGAAGTGTTGTTATCAGGCAGTGCTGCTGTCAATCACTCAGCTATTTCCCAAGCAATTATCTCCTGGGCCCCAGCTGCAGTGGGCTTTATCTGTGAAACTGTTTATAAAGGCCCTATCACACACATTCTGGGGTAGCAGAGGAGAAAAATGAAATGCTTCTCCGAGACCACCAGTGTTCAAAGCTGCTATAAACTTGTGAAGCTGACTATTTTCTGACTTTGACTGGAGAAAATAAAACGGATTTAAAGGTAGGCCATCCCATAAACCGTATAAAATTACAATATCATATGGGCAGTAGCTATTTTCATTCTTGATATAAAAGTGATACGGCAATTGGCTTCAGTAGAATTTTCATATACGGTGTGCAAGTTATGTATACAACAAAAATTTAGCCTAAACAGTTTAATATACATTGTACATTTGTATTAATTGTGAATTCCATAACAAAATATCAAAGCAAGTTGTGTTTTCTCAGGAATTTGATAGCCAGTCTATCCTGGTGTTATCGTGGTTCAGGCGGATACATTAGTGCTTTGGATTGATTGCACCAACCACACAATGCAAAATGTGTAAACTTACTGGGCAATAAATCTGATTCTGATTCCAACCACGTAGGATATTATTCTGTAAAGAAAGCTTTTATCTCTGTCAAACACTTATTGTTCCAACCCATGCGGTTAAAATGCTGGTATTAAATGAAAGCTGTTCTGTTTATTCATAGTACATGTTCACCTGTCTTCTATTGTACATTGAACCACAATGATGTTTACAGTAATTAAGTTTCTGTCTCTATTCTTCCAGTTTAGGTAACTGACCTACTCCATGTAGCAGGATGAATGGAGAGAAGCTGATGTCGGTTGTACTTCTTAATGCGCTGGGTTTAACACTGCTACGGACGTCTCTAGGACAACTCTTGGCAGAAGAAGCCTGCACTGTTCAGATCTTAGTCCCCGGACTAAAAGGCATACATTACACACACACACACACACACACACACACACACACACACACACACACACACACACATAGACTGAAAAAGTGAAAAGAATACATCTACATACTGTAGATGTGTTCAAATTTAATTTCTAATCTTTAATTTTCAATCTGAAAGGAGAACCAGGAGAAAAAGGAGAAAAAGGACTTCCGGGAAGACCAGGGAGAGTTGGTCCACCAGGAGAGATTGGTGTGTGTGTGTGTGTGTTTTCTTTTGGTTTTATTTTATTTATTTCATTTTCAAAAGGGCGGGTTAGTCTCTCTAGGACTTGAGTGGACGAATCATCTGGAAAACTATTACTAGGACACTGTTACAGCACTATCGAGCGGGGCAGAGACCAGTGCCGAGACCAGTGCCGAGTGTTTACGTTTGGGTGAGAGGTCGGACAAGAAATGATACACAGAATCCAGAGCTGCTGACAAGTGTTTACTAAAGAGTTTAATAAGGAACGCAGGCTGTTCACTTGCTTATCTACTACAGTAGAGTACACAGTCAGGTCAACATATGAATTTATCCTTTCATCATTCATTTTGAAAACTAACTCACTAAGATCACAAAAATTGCACATAAAATGTTATTATTGTAAAGTTATTTGGCTCAACTGTTGTTGAGAAACTGGGAAAAGGTGGAGAACAATGTGAGCCTATAGGAGCTCTGTAGGGGAGGAGTAGAGAGGAGCATGAGCCAATCAGCACTCAGTTGTGGGGGTATATGCTCTCTAGGGGGCAGATGTACTAACATGTTAGCGCCTGTTTTAGGTATAATTTCATCGCAACTGCGCCTATAAACATGCCATGGTATGAACGAACAGACTGTAAATGGCTGGCGCAGGAGCTGCGATTTGCGCTTTCCCTACACATGCACATAATCATGGGAAGGTCGAGGGAAAAGTGGGAGTCTGTTGTATGCATGAAAACTGCGGGGGGAAGCACACGTGTGTTTTGCGGTGAAATTTCTCTGCCTCTTAAAAGCAGAAGTAATCCAGAACGAGCGTTTGCTTGCATAGTGGAAACAATAGCAGCAGTCATGCGAGCAAGACAAAAAAACAAGGGCGTAGGTTTAGGTAGAAATTTGGTAGGGACATCTTTCTCTGCTACTGACGATTCCCTTTTATGGATCGCTATATCCGTTTAATTAGCAAGACGAGTTCCACAACATTGTTCATGATTATAATGGCACTATTATTATTAGGTCATTTGAAAGTTTATTTGCTTAAACATTGACATTGGTAAATTTTACTGTATCTCGGTCAGAACAAACCTTTCATCAGCGGCTCACTCCATCATGATGGAAAATGAATAGGCCTACTTTGAGAGAATTGGCTTTTTTAATTTATAAGAAAATTGCATTTCACTTATAGAGATTATTGGTAGGGACAATTTAATGGTCCCTCAATAGTGCAGGGACATGTCCCCACCCAAACCTTCACCTATTCAGAGGTGGAAAAGTCCAACTTCAGAGAGTAAAAGTCCCTGTAATTGAAATCACCTGGTTAAGTGGACAAGCAGAAGGAAAACCTGGCAGGACTTTTCACCTCTGTAGCCTACCTATGGGCACCTATGGGCATAGGCCAAGGAGATGTACTGAGAGGATTTTCGCCACAAGAATGACTCTTTTTCAATTGAGTGAACAAGAATTCAAGCCTTACAGATTAAGCAATCGTGCAATAATACAGTTACTGAAAGAAATCAGAGATAATATCGAACCTTCTACTCAGCGAACCACGCGTCGCAAAATACGGTTAGAGGGCGGTGACATGCACTGATTCCGCAGTCAACCGCAGGTTTGGTACATCCAACGTAAAATGAAAAGGCACAGCGTGCGCTTTCTCCGGACGCCCAAGTCGCTGTTTACGCGGCGCTCTCTGACGTACGTATGATACATATGCCCCTGGATTTCAAACCAAAAGAACAATGTTTTTATATGGCTTCAAGATCAAGGCTAAATCAAGATTTGCTCCTTTAGTAGCCTACAACATGAAACGGCTTTGCAGCAGTTGCCCAGTCTATTAATTAGAGTACAGTTACTGTCCATTTCCATCCTATTTTAAGGTGAACCTGGAGTTAAAGGCCAAAAGGGCATCATGGGGCGCTATGGCAAGATGGGCCCAAGTGGATTCAAAGGTAATTTTTATTTACAATACCAATTCAACACATGTACTAGTTTAGGAATAGGTTTTTCTATTTGAGACTTGATAAGACTGGATTTTGTCTCTTAGGTATAAAAGGAGACCTGGGTGATCCAGGACCAAAAGGCCTTAATGGAGAGCCAGGTACAAAATAACACATACAACCGTATATGTAAACAGTATACTGTATGTTTAATACACATTGTTGGATGCATAATCATATCATGCAGTAATCCCAGTGTTTCGGCCTTATCAGGTGTTTCGTGTGAGTGTACACCACTGAGAAAGATGATCGGAGAGATGGATATTCTTGTGAGCCAGTTGTCCTCTGATCTGAAGTTCATTAAAAATGGTATATTTTAGCTTTTATGTGTTTAATTTAATGTGTTATTGTGATGGTCTATTGTTTTCCATACGCTTCACTTGCTATCCTTCACATGCTACGTCATTGTGAAAAATTATAGAACTACAAGTGCTCACTTTACAGCACTGCCCTCCCCCGCAGCTGTCGCCGGCATCAGAGAGACAGACAGCAAGGTGTATCTGCTGGTGAAGGAGGAGAAACGCTACTCGGAGGCGGAGCTGTACTGTCAGGGCAGGGGAGGGCACCTGGCCATGCCCAAGGATGAGGCGTCCAATGCGGCCATAGCGGGGTACGTTGCGGAGGCGGGTCTGACCCGAGTGTACATCGGAGTAAACGACTTGGACCGCGAGGGCTTCTTCGCGTACGTCGACCGCTCCCCCATGAGCACCTTCAGCAAATGGAGGATAGGGGAGCCCAACAACGCGTACGAGGACGAGGACTGCGCCGAAATGACCGCATCTGGGGAATGGACCGATGTGGCCTGCCACCCCACTATGTATTTTGTGTGTGAATTTGACAAGGACAGTGTTTGAGTTGGTTCCCAGTGTAAACAGTTTTACAATTGGTTTGTAAAAGGGAGCTGTATTAGCCTATGTACTGTAGCACATATTATTTCATCTGGACCAGAGGCTTTTCTTGTTTACAAATACCAAAATACTGTAACATGAAGCTAGAGTAATATTATTTTCCATTGTTTGACAAAAGAGATTGTTGCTTTGTTGGGCTACAACTTTGAATGACATTTACTATATTATACTATAAATATTGCCTATTTGCTTACAGCAATCCTGTAAGCAGTTGTATCAAGCAACAAGTTGTTAACCATCCAGACTATTTATATATAATCATGTTTCCATTAAAATGTGTTTGTTTCTCATTTGACTAATTTGATACTGAAACATTTTTGAACCTGCAGGTTGTCCTGAACTGATACTTGGAGTCTCCTGTACAACATTTTTTTTTTTTACAGACGTACAGTCAGTTGATTGACATTATATAATGGGGCTGTTACTGAGAAACAAGGCCCAAGATAAAAAGAAACAAGGCACAAGAAAAATAACTTGTGCACACAAGATAATACCTTGATAATATCAACAAGATAAAAAATATCACCTCTAGGGGCTTAGACCTAAAGTACTATTTTCTTTTGTAAAAGTTTTGATAAACACCAAAAGGTCTGAAGAATTAAGAAAACATATGGGAAATTTCTGCAAACCTCAGACATGATTATAGTAAGTTAACATTTTACCGTTTTTAATAAGATCTCTTCTCCAAAATGAAATTGAGAGGAGAACTTTAGTGTAGAAACTTCAAGCCAAAGAGCTTGGCCCGGATCAACCTGACATAAAAATTAAACAACAGGCTAAAGTTAAAATGTACACGCAAGGCTTCTCACAGAATTTGTATAACAGAAAGGCTTGGCTATCTCAACTAATGATAATGATAATGATAATCTATCTTTCTGCATATTTTTGACATTATATAATTTCACAGAGCACTGGTATCCACACAGTTTGTGTTAAATTGTATCGGGATTGTTACTGAAACTGACTGAATATGGCACAAACAGCCCCACCTACAATAGAATATTTTTCACCAGCCACCACTGTCGGCAGGGTATAGCAATACCTTTCTAGTATTGGCATACTGTGCAACACTAGTCTCAACTCAACTTCTTAGTCTTTAGAGCTCAGTATTATGTTATTTATAGCTTATGTTTGCATTGTATTCCCTCCTCAGGGCTTCAGACGTGGTGTTCCCCCATCAAAGATGTTGAGACATGGTCCCTGGGTTGTCTTATAACTAGTGAATATGATATGGTATACATGAAACCTCTAAAATCACAGACACGCTTCTAAATCTGTATGGAAACTTTATGTTTAATGCAGACCGATATATTTCCCCCCCTTCCAGCTCAGGGCCATCATAGACACATATGGTCAGCCGGATGTGTTGCTGGATTACAGAGTATTTTTTCAGAAAGGACTCCATCTAGAATATCTGGAGCCTTGATATTCTCCTGCTTAGGATATACAGTAGCTGCACAGTTGTCTGTCTTTCCCAGAAGACATTTCTCAACACAAATAATATTAATCTACATTGTTCATTCGGTCACCTGAGGAGTTCTTCAGAAACACAGGCAACCAAGGGAGGAACAAGAGGGCCTATGGCATGAGCTAATGAATGTAGGAAGAGTCTATTTTATTTTCCAACTGTAATTAATCGATGGACACATTTGCTCTTGTTCTGTTGAAAAGAAAGTTATTATTCTCCTAATTATTCCATTTGTCTTTTTTCAATCCAGATGAGCCAACAGGAGACTGAGGAGGGCAGACTGGTCATGGTGTGCTTTGTCCATCTTCTAAGCAGGATGCTAGGACGCCTCAGCAAAATGCTGCGTTCACTCGTCAACAGTAAAAAGAAATGTGTACTGTAAGTATATATATATTATATAAGTATATTTGCTCAGCCTGAAATGTAATGTATATATTAACGTGTTGTTCCTAATGATTCGCCATGATATATCACTTGAAATCATTCTATAATCTGTTTGACTAATGTTACTTGTTGCTTTCAAGGTCTTTCATGAGGGGCAGAGCAGCAGAGGGACAGAACACCTGGCTGTTTCTCTCACCTGTGTAAAGCCCTGAGGTTGCTATTCAAGCGGCAACAGGGCCATGCCAGTTCTGATTGTTCCCCCAAGGCACATCATAGGGAGATGACCCCCACCCAGTTCCATCTTCTAACCTGGTGCAGAGAGGACTGTATATGGACCAAGCTATGCCATTGTTCCTTCTGCGTCCACCACATAATGCCACCCATCCACCTTCTAACTGGGGCCAGGATCCTTCCTAGTCTCAGGATGGCATCCCCTACCGCCTGACGATGGGAGGGGATGTGGACTTTGTTCCGAGGGGGTGGGGTCAGCCTCAGGTTTCTGCAGACTGAGGCTGGACAACAGGAGAACTGTGGCGTAGCGGGGTACGGAGGGTACAAGGATTCGGAACAAGACACAAATGCAGACACGGGATAGTAAAAAGCTCCAAAGTAGATTTGATACAGTCCGGCAGGCAGGAAGGAAGCAGACTATATAAGGGAAACAGGGCAGAACTAAGGAGGGGCCAGGCAGGACACTAGACGATTAGAAAAAACACTGGGAGAAGACGGAACTGTGACAGCCCATCAGTCTCTGCACTGGGGTAAGGTCAGGCAGGCATGTGGAACAACACCCCCTGGAATCGTTCAGTTCCAGAATGTGTTTCACAAGACCACAGTTACCTGCCAACTGGTTTTGGAGGTTCACCGGAGAATGGAGAGCGATGTGCTACTGTATACTGTATAAATAATGCATGAAAAACTTGAAAGTCTTGAAGACTTGAAATTCTTTTCACTTACAAATGGGAAAACACATTGCAAGAGACTAAATAAGTCACAGTTTCAGGCATTATTAATAATTTAATACTAAATATGTATGAATTAATATATTTATATGAATATTTATGTTCAGTTGGCAATTTTTATTAAAAGGTTTTACTTTACTCTAGACTACATTGTCTAAAAACAAACACATTTCTGCTATGACGTGTATTAATATCAGACAATTAAAGCCCCTATGTATGGAAAACCTTTGCTGAAACTAAATGAAATTGCTTGTACATTAGCCTTTATATAGCCTACTGCTTGCTTGTTCATAGCCTACTGTTATCCGCTAGCATTTTTTGTTGTTGACTGAATGGTATTTAGGCTATATGTAATTGTGTGCTGCTTCAGGAACTAAGTTAGCCCTGATGACTTCTGATGTCATTATTGTAACAGAATGTGTAGCCTATACTTAGGACGACTGCAACTGAAAAACACCAAAAGCTTTGAAAGCAACTGTGGACGACTAAAGAGCGATTCATAATCTTGCAACAGTCAAACAGCGAACTCTAGCGGCAGCATCCAATGAAATACAAAATATGGGACCAAAGGATTTTCTTTTTTTTAAACAAATGTGTCTGTGAAGGGAATACCAAAATAACCAAGATGGTAAACCGGTTCTAGGCCTACTATTAGCCTACCTCCCTCGAAAGAAACGAAATTTCAATATGCATTATGCAGCTCTCATAATAAAGCACAGCACGAGACGACGAATAATTAATGAACTGATAAATTATGCATTTAAATGACCAGAGTTGTCAGGCAAAAAAACAATTGGGTGCAATTGTTGGTGAAATCTCTTGTTACCTCCGCAAGCAATCTGTGGTGAACAATAGATTGCAGTTGGAAAAATGTATAACCT
>JAOEHI010019171.1:0-21031 GCA_025447815.1 Percopsis transmontana | reverse complement strand
CCCCCCCCCCCCCCCCCCCCCCCCCCCCCCCCCCCCCCCCCCCCGCAAGTTGGATATTTTAGCAATCTCTGTAAATTGTGTAAAAAGTGTTTTAAAGACAGAAAAAATAAGGGTGGTGAGGGGCAGTAGAACTAGGTGGTACATAAGACTGCTCAGGTTAGGGATTCAAAATGGCTAAACAGTTCTCCTTCTTTCACACATGCTCCCATCCTCAGTCTCGCAACTCTGATGGGGTGTGGGGGGTGAGAGATTAGAGGACGAGAGAGAATAGCAGTCAGAAAGAGATGAAGTTGTTGATTGTGGTTTGGAGCCGCAAGACAAAGAAGTTTTGCTCCAGTAACAATGACAGTTGGATGAAATCTCTCCTGGCAGTTATGGTTGGAGATTAGGTTTCTGGATTCTAGAATTACTGTTAGCAGGCCAAGGGTGCATAGAGCTAGAATGTGTAGAAGCTCACTGCCTAGCCTACTAAATATGCTGTTGTGATAGTTTAAGTTGTGGTGTACTGCATACCGGCCAAATGTTTTAGTGCCTCATCAGGCTAAGGGAGACAGGGTATTGTTTATCACGCATCATTCCTGCTGCCACTCAACAACATGAATGAATGACATTGATTTAAAATAATCCATATCTTTATTTGGAAAAACAAAACAATAAATCCTTTTTATAGGAAACAATTTCAAATTTTATTTGTGGGAAATAACCCACATCAAAATAATCCCAATCTTTTCTTCATATCAATAATCATTTTTTTCCTACTTGAATGAGGGATGTCTATTCTAGCTGTTGTAATTCTGTAGGACTGATTATCCTGGGTCTCTTGGTTCATAGTGTGAGGGATGTAGAGAGACTGACTGGAAAAATGAAGGGCCAAAGCAGTAAAGCTGTCATTCAGCCACCAGGCTGGTTCTCTTTCATCTATTGACTCTCCCAGTCTATTGCCACAAGTGGTTCTCATTTGTAAAGTGCACAAAGTGTAAAGTATATATGTATGTGTGTGTGTGTGTGTGCGCGCACGCATGTGAGAGATAGAGGTACAGTATATATTGGGGTGAGATCTAAGTGGGGGCAGCCATGACATGAATGGCAGGAAAAGAACAGAAGAAAGTTGAGAGCGACGCACAGCCCAGCAGGAGGCGGGAGAGGGTTCTCCTTCCTCAAGCAGGACAACTCCTCTTGTGTTCTGACTGTGGCTTTAAGGCTGTCACTGGTGCTGTCTTCACCCTGTCACTCACACAGATATGTTACACACATACACGTGAATATCGACTGTCTCGAATATCGACTGTTTCGTGTGCGCGCGTACACACGAAAATGATATTTCATCTAAACCAAACTTTTGCTCACATCTGTCTCTTGTTTGTGTCTTGTGCCTTCGCATGACTATACCGTCATTTCTTTCTGTGTTTTTTTCTCTGTGTGTGTGTGTGTGTGTGTGTGTGTGTGTGTGTGTGTATATGTACGTATGTACTGTAGATAAAGCAACTCGTAGGTGGATCGGACGAAATTCTTAACAAGCGTGTGGTTGAGGACATCCAGAACATCATCAGTAGCTATATTGAAGAAAAATGGCTGCCTCAGTTTCTGGCCACAGCAGAGTTCAAAGAGAGACAGGAGCACAAGGTAGATACTTTATGCTCTTTCTAACAGCGATGGCATGGCCTGTCAGATGTTTAGAGGTAGTTTAGGATTTTAACACGTGGGATATATCTGCTACTGAGTCTGTACTCTGTATCTTGATTAAAAATTGGCTCAAAATATAGCAATAAAAGGCCATGATACATGATATTTGATATGGGAAAAGTAACCCATGTAACATGGGTTAGCAGGACTTCAATGTTTGTGACGTAATGTAACTTTTAATTTTATGTATGAATCAGGTGAGGTGGGGGTGGGGGGGGGGATGTTGTAGTACTAGAGACTCCAACTGCTCATCATATTATCTGAGCTCAAATATGGAATTTCTTAATACCTGTATGGTTGTTTGTTCAGCTGTCTAAAACATAACCTTTTATTTTATAATATGAAACAAACAAGCATCCACATTTCCACTTTGTAAATGGCACAGAGGACATTTTATAAAACATTGCAATGCACCTTTTCGATCACTACAGCTGCATTACGTAATTTAGTGAATGCAATTACAAGTACTAAGGAGCAGGTAGGGGTTAGGCGTCTTGCTCAAGGATGCTTACTGTACAAGTAGATATGCATAAGCTATGCTTGATTCAGATTACACTGCTATCTTCGTGTTGCTAAGTCATGCCATTAAGAGAGAACAGCGCATACAACCATGAAATATCACTGTCAAAAGACTCTCAGGTGTCTCATCAGGCGCTAAAGCATAAACCACAGATCCCACTGCTGGCTGCTCATTATGCTATCGAGTTTAGCTTGTTTGGACACACAGAGCCACTCATTAGGTAATGAGGGGTGGACGTAGTTTAGCATTTCACGCTGGAGGAGAGAGAGGAGGAGGAGTGGAAAAGAAGGTTAAGGGTGAGAGGAGGGCGAGACAGAGGCTGTTGAAGAGGAAGACGAGAGAGGGACGGGTGTATCCGTCAGATTAGTGGAACTAGAGACACAGGAGCTGGAGGGGAGGGGACAAGAGACGTGTGCTTTAGTTACCGGCGGCGACAAAGATCACGACTGTGTCAGCGCTGAGCAGGGAGACTTGAAAATTGTTGTGTCCTCGTGTAACCCTACTTATATCAGTGCTGACTTGTGTGTGTGTGTGCTCTAGTCCCAAGCCTCAGATAGGAACTCTGAGCAGGTCTACCGTCAACTCAAGAAACAAAGAGAGACCTTGAAGGTGAGGAAGAATTATCTTTTGTAGAGAGAAATAGCATTTAAAGTATAGATTTTTAACAAAGAAATGAGAGTAGATTGTAAATTGGATCCAGGATAAATCAGACTGTGTTCTCCCACCTTTTGTTCTCGTCCTCCCATCCCATGTCTAAAACAGAATAGAGATAAACATATGAAAAATATTACTTCCTACATTAGAAGCAGCTGGTTTTAATGTGGTCCCCGATAAACACAAATGAGAAATGAGGTTTGCAAATAGCCTTACCATATTTAAGCAGGGTCTGAGAACTCCTTTCACTCTTCCTTGAAACCTAAATTAAAACAATTTTGCGTGGAACCATTTGCCTTTTCAGGGTTATTATATGGTAGTTTATTTTCAACGTTTCTCATTTTCTCTCTTTTTTGCTATTCTTGGTATTACATGTCAACTAACAGATGAACAAATAATATACAGTATATTCTTTACAAAAGTAATCCACACTAAGAGGTTGAAACATGTCTGAGGATCGCGTTCTATCCCTCCCTGCAGCTATCGGACGGTTTGTGGATGAGCTCCACCGAGGAGATCCTGCAGTTCAGACGGGTTCTCCTTAACCCTGTCACCTGCGAGCAGTTCCAGTACTTTGTCTCTGTAAAGGGAGACTTCCTGGAGAACGATGTGCTTTTCTGGCTCGAGGTCCAGAGATACAAGGTAGGAAGAATTTGCTTGTTTCACAATTTGCATGTAATTTTAGAACTGTGGTTCCCAAAGTGGGTGGTAAGATAGACCAGTGGTTAGGGTGGTCGACTACCAGCCGAAAGTTCATGGGTTTGATCCCCGACCTACCTAATCTTAATTGAGCAATACTTGTAACTGAAAGTCACATTGGATAAAAGTCCGCTAAATTACTAAATTGTCTGGACCACCTTAACCCCCTGAGAGGCCGTGAAATGCTTTTGGTGGGTCACAAGATCAACATCTTTATCCAAAACGATAGATAAAATGGCAATAAAGCAGCCATCAACTGCAATCAAATGCAATCTATTAGAAAAAATGACTACTATTTGTTACCTAAAACTGGTTGGAAGAATAGCTGACATGGTTGTCCAGGAACATGAGAACGGAGGCGAATAGCGAAGCTCTGGCAGTGGGAAAGTAAGTAGCTTCGAACCCAGATTGATGGGCGTCCAGGTCTGAGAGAGCAAAATGGAAAGTTGGTTAGGAACGCTTTCCAGTCTTGAAAGCAGCTGGAAAAGAGCCTGTGGGGAGAGAATGGGAGAGTAGGTTGTCGTTAAAGAGAAGGGATGTGAGGATGGGGTTGAGTAGGGGCAGGTGGTGGCTTGGTCGGATGTGACAAGTATGTGGACATCTGTAGAGGGAGGAGAAAAAAAACGTTATTTGACCAGAGAGACGAGCAGTACCGTTTTGGTCAAAGAATGGCAAAGTAGCAAATTATGTCGTCCATCTTCTTAGCGAAGCAGAGGAGCGAGGGGTAGAAAATAGGGAGAACAGTTTCCTGGGGTTAGGAGTAGTTGAGGGTAGAAGAATGTGGCCTTTCTAATAAGCATACAATGGATGAACCTATTACAGTATACATTATATTATGATTTTAGATATGTATATAAAAAAATAGTGTAAGAAACTCATTGAATTAATTTAATTATTTTAACCAGTGCGGCATTTTAATCTACTTGTACATGGACACATAGATACGTCTGTAGCCTTTTCTTCACCATCTACCTCCTATTCTCATTCAATAGGAACTCTGTCATTCCCACTGTGACGAGGCCATCATCCAACACAAGATTTCCATCATCATCAACTGTTTCATCACCTCCCCAGTGCTTCCTGCCCTGCAGATAGACATCCCAGAAGAAATGGCTCAGCACATCCTGACCAACCGCAAGGAGATGGGCCCGTACGTCTTTAGGGAGGCACAGGTACATTTTGTGTGCTATTTACTTTGATATGTACTGGCTGTAATGCAGAGAAACAGATGCAGAATGTGTTGTGTCCAGACGGCGGTGTTCAGGGAGCTCTTGAAGCAGTGGCCCCAGTTTCAGGAGCTGAGGAGCAGAGTGAAGGAGGAGCACCTCCTTCCTCTCCTGAAGAAGAAGAAGCACATCAAACACAGAGCTAAACAGGGACTCAAGAGAAATGAGGAAGAGGGCGACCGGATACAGGTAAATGAACAAATGAGCGATGAAGGAAAGGTTTTAATGTCATATTAATAATAATTCTAAAGGGTGATGATGGTATCACTTGATTAAATGAGATGTGATGGTGTGGCTGATTCTGATGATTTTCAATCTGAGCCTGTATTTACCGTGTTCAGGACGTGATGGGGAGACTAAGTGTCACAGAAGAAGAGCGAGAGAAAGAGGAGGATAACATGGCTAGGGAAGGAGAGAAAGGGGACCTGAGAAGTTCTCCCACATACAAAGTAAGTTCAGTTGGTTTGGCAAAAAACAGTGGGCACGTGTACTGATACATCCTCTCTCTGACAACCATTGCACTTGTGATAGATAGATTATATGTAAACAAAATGTTTCCAAACCAAGTGCTTCTCACCCAGGAAAATAACTCTCCATCCTCTGACCGTTGTGTATGTGGCAATGTGTCCTGAACATGCTGTTTTATGCTATGCTCTCAGATATCTTGGTCCTACTCCAAATACATGGGAGCACTGAAGAATGAGGAGCAGCGTCAGAAACTACAAAGCCATGCCACATCCTCAGGTCTCGCACACAAACACCTGCTTTACAGCAAACTACTCTAAAGTTGAACCTTCCAGTCAATCATTACATAAGACTGGCTACAGCACCTATATATCAATGGGAATGCTCTTCATATTTGAGTAGATATGCAACCTATATGTACATGCACCATTTGACTAACCACTCGTTTTCTGTACAGTAATCAATGGGCTTACACAGGCACTTCTATACTAGCAGTGGCTTTTGTAAATACTCAATTCCCCTGTCTCTCTCAGCTGCGTCTTCTAGCTGCAGTGGGATATCAGCAGGCAAAGCCGGCATCTATTCTTCACCGTGTCTTGCAGAACAGTGTGATTAAAGCTAACCCAACCCAGCCTGGTCGAACCTGCTCTATGGCGGAATAACGGCTGATCCTCAGACTATCAAATCAGGATCACATATTGCGATGTGTAATTTTTGCAAGAAAAGAAAAATTGGTCAATTTTACAACCTTCTTATTTTGAAGTTTACCAACAAATGCAGACTAAAGTTTTTCCTCATAACATGTTGCATTGAAGACAACGGGAGAGTAAGTTATATATTTTATTCAAATGTTTTTACTAATACAATATTTTACCCATTTTTTTTAATAGGGATTAGATTTACAAAATTAAGTGAAATCTTACACAGAGCATACTGTCATAAAAGACTATTTTATATTTTTGCATCAATACATATTGGCTTTTATGGAAGGTTAACAAGAATGTAGTTGAGCGACACGTGTCTCACACACTTATAGAAATAACAATGGCAGGTATATTTATCTATGAACATAAATAGTATTGCACTTACATTGGCATGAGACAAACAATCAGTACATGTAAACAGCAAACGCTCATTGAGGAGTTAATTCCTCTAGAATATTCAGATAAAATGTTTTGTGCAAAACAGATCTGAACCGCTGTAGGAATAGATAAAACAATTGACGTTTGTATAGAACGCTAAAGTTTACTATAGTTATCTTAAAAACTAGTGTTCACTACAGTTATACTGTTGATGGTACTGTCTCGGATTTAAATGTCCATGTAAAGGAAAACAGTAAAACATTTGACTATTTCTGTGGTTGTGTGATGTAAATATTTCATAGTGCATCAGTAGACATGTTTAATTTCAAAGGCAATCTGTGAATATATCTTGCAACCCTAAGCCTTTACTCTAAACTTTTAAATTGAAATACTGTTAGGACTAATGGAGTAATGTTATTAAACAAAGTCCAGTCTGTACCCCAAAAACAACATACCTCATAGACTCAGAAACCACACAGAATCTGTTGAGATGGACTACAGACAGTAGAGGGTATGATCAAGGCATATAGGTCACATTCTCTGCTTAAAAAGGGAACTGCAGGCACGTGTGTGTGTGTCAGTGGAAGCCAATACGCAAGGCCTTGTTCTTTACCATGGTGAACTTGCTGACAAACACCCTGGCAAAGGCCGGCTCTACCAAGTAACGGTAGGACTTGGTGACGGACGGGGGGGCCTCGGCCAGCGTGACCGGGGGCTGCTGCTGCAGGCAGGAGGCCGATGGCGACAGATACTGAGAGGCCCGCGTCACGTAATCTACCAGCCTCCGGTACTGCTGCTCCGATAGGCGCTCTCTGCTGCCGTCACCCTGTGGAGAGGAGAGGGTTAACCCAACAAGGCACGCAGTAACATAGCACTACTATAGAAAATAATGCTGTTTTGATTTAGCCTTTCATATCTTACTAGCTTAATTTAAACTTAATTAGAATGCCATGTTTAATACTCTATGGGTTGGTTGTTTTGGTGGCATCATGTCTTTATTTTTGAATAGACATTTGTGTGGGTCGTAATGCTGGTAGAACATGCATTATTTCATGCATATGGGAAAGACTTCCTGTCCGTGTGTATTATAAACACTACATCATTGCTGAATATCTACGGCTCCATACACAAACACCTGCACATTCAAACATGGCCAGTGCTTTACCTCCGTGTCGCTGACCACCGTCTGCTGCTGTAAGGTGAGGGTGAGCTGCCCTGCAGCCTGCTGGCACTCCACCTGCACACAACACAGGGTGAATGGTGAATCGCCCCGACGCCTTCCCTTTACTGCACCAAACTTTTTCTTATAAAGAATTGGTGCTTACATTTGTCTAACTTTAATATGTCGTTCATATTTCCTTATAACATAAATAATATATGCTTAATAGCCTAGTGGTGTGATTGTATGTTAGAAGTTTTGATGTGCACGTGAAAAATTATGCACCTGCACTTCCAGATGTGTGCCAGTGGGCCGCGAGGGGTAATGTAGTTTATAATGTGCGACGGGTGAAGAAGTTCATAACCCCCACCCCCTTAACCTTAAAGGTTAGATAACATGTTCCAGGGAACAAACTAGCAACCCTATCCTATCGGTTGCTGTGGTAACAGCTTGAATAAAAACAACATGCAGGGAGCGATGTGGTGACTTGTATAATGTGGATATTCCTATAATGAATATAAAGTGTGCAGTAAACATGAATGCTCGGAGACCAGCTGCACCTCGGTGATGGGGAAGGCCTGCTGCTGCGTGTCCTCGCTGAGGCTGACCACAAACAGCACCTCAGAGGTCAGGAGGAGGCAGCCGGCGTGCTCCTGCCCCGAGCCACTGACAATGGTCACCTCCAGGGCCATGTGGACCTCTGGACGCCCCAGAGACTGGAGCATTTTCCTGTGGCCGGAGAGGAGGGACGGGGACATTGAACATTTGAGCGTGTGTGTGTGTGTGGGGGGGGGGGATTCAACATGTTAGCATACAGTAAATGATCTACACCGCTAATGTTTAGTAATCAACACAATAGGCACACCAATACACATGTATGTATCTGTAGGCGTAGGAGGAGGTCAGTTACACATCCTGTAATTTAAGTCACCCCATGCGAGCGATTCCTCCCACGCTGGGCCTTGGAGACCAGGTACATGTGTGCAGGAGCACAAGTATTCCGTCTTGTTTCCCTGTGACAGCCTGTTTACACAGGCGGGCAGGTGTGCTCGTTTGGTGCAGCAGATGGTGCAGCCGCTATAGGAGGGCTACTAATGTGGACAGGGTTCTGCTCAGTGTTGCTGCGGCGATACAGCCTGACCCTGTCAGTGTCTGCGCTACTTGTAGTAGTAAAAGTAATATATGTATGTCTGATGAAAAGCAGTTTGCTCATAGCGCTGCAGGAACAAAATCACCAGGGAGCGTTGTGTCAAAGTTTTGGCATTTTACTTTATTTTTTTTTTACCTCCCTCAATATGAACTCATTGTAAAAATGCGGAGGGGAAAAAAAACACATTCTACTGGCAGTTCCATATTGCAGGTGGTCTATCCAACAGCTAGTGGGCCAGCTTTGAGAAAGTTGATCTGAAGTACTGTAAATTATTGGCAATATATTAGAAAACGTCCCCCCAAAAACATACATTTTGGAAATGTTAAACAAAGTGTTGAACACAGACAAAGTGTTTAGGAAACTAAATGTTGGTCCGGTCCTCTAGATGTGCCTTGGTGAATTTAGCATGTAGGAAGAGCAAAAGGTAACCTATTGCTTGGGGGAAGCGTATGGCCTCTCCGAAACCATTTCCAGTAAAGAAAGATGGGCCTGTTCTATCTGATGGCATGGACAGACATCTCTGGAAAGACTCATAGTTAAACGGCGAGAACAATTTCAAGCTGGAGGCTTTGGCAGAGTGCTTGTAAAAACCTTTTAACACGGTCCTGTGAGAGGAAGGGAGGGCAGGCTGGCTACCATGTGTGGAATCAAGGTCAAGGATGTTTCCAGACCTCTTTATGTTTTTACTTGAAGTGGGCACTGTATTCTTTTTTTCCCCTCACCAAGATGGTAGGAATGGTTAGAGATGAAGAGGAGAAAGAGGACATGAGGTCCCGGCAGGATACACTTCAAAGAAACACGAGGACAAGTACCCACGTACAAAGAAGTAGGACAAAAAGAAATTGCATCAGGGAGGCTAGGGCAACAGATTCAATAGACCCTTACAATTGATCATTTCAGGCGGTCGTGAGATGATCTATCTATCTAAATATATTTAATCTAGTTTTGTAAAAGACATGCATGTATTTTAAAATGCTCTTCATTGTTGATTATATATGTTATAAATAAAAGTAGTGGTTCATAGTTCATGGCAGCAAACTACTTCCTTTTGGGGTGTGTGGCTCAAAACATTTGGAAAACTGGACATGCGGATTGTAAGTGTCTCTGAGGCCTTACCAGACATATTTCAGGTGGCTGTTTGGGGCCAGGGCAGACTTCTCCTCTGCTGGTAGGTGGAGTTGTTTGGGAAGCTGCCAGAGTCCTGCTCCATGTAGGATACCTGCATGTAAAATAACACCAGCATCTGTAACTGAGTTTGCTTGTTTTTGTTTTTGTTTTAAACTACACTAAAGAGTGCATGCCCCTCCCTCACCTGGGTGCTGAGTACCTCACACAACTCTCTACTCCTTCCCTTTCTGAAATATACACACTTTTCAACCCTTCCCCCTACGGTTTTAAAATATAAACACTTAACTGGGGGAGAAATTTGGGGTTCTGGGGGGTGCTATATCAAAATTGTGCGTACCTTTAAAGTAATTCTATACTATAAACTGCAGTAATAAGTGTGTAGTTATTAGTCACTTTACATTGGCAGCATTGTCTCACAAAAGCAATGCATACATAATACACAGTTAACTTCACTAGTTTCTAGTCCATAGAAGTCACATAGACACTTCCAGGCCCTTGATGACCAGAGAGATGTCAATGTGGGTTTGAATGAGTTTAACAAGCTTTTCCTCCCTTCACCTACCCTGTATTATTACAGTACTTCCAAGTATTCCCTTTCAGTGTTCAACAAGGGTGGTTGTTTCATTCGAAGGTGTCCACCTCTACGTGTCACTGCGAGTTCACCATACTTGTGCACTTGTGGTCACCACTCCCCTCGGGCCGGCTGTTGCCAGAGGCAACCACAGCACTGATCCAGTGAAGTCATCGAGCGTTTAAAACAAAGCCGTAAAGAGCACAGCCAGTTCCACTCATGATGTCACCACACTGGTACCCTGGAACGCAAACCTGGCTCGCCTGGTCGCCGTGTCCTGCAACTGCGTGTGTGTGTGTGTGTGTGTGTGTGTGTGTGACCCCTCTATACATAAACATACTAAATGAAAGTGCTGTCGGTGTGTGTTGTGTTTCACTATGTGTTTAGGATTGTGTGTGCCAGCCGTGCTGCAGAGCCAAAGGTGTGTGTGGTGTTACGTTTCTGTGTGCCTATCCAGGCCGAGGTTGGAGTGCCTCGTGTTCTCGGGCCACCTCTGAGTGGCTGGCGAGCCAAAGAGAGCTCTGAGGGCCAGGTAGACTAGAGCCAGTCCCTGGGGAGGCACAGCTCTTACACGGAGCTGTTCACCTCATTGGTGCTTTATGTACTGTAGCAAAGACCTGTTAGCGCCAATACCCCCCCATAACCCAATAAAACAACTGCAGAGGACCAAACAGCTTGTCTGTGTACGTGTGTATGCGTGTGTGTGTGTGTGTGTGTGTGCGTGCGTGCGTGCGTATGAGAAAGGGTAGAAGTCAGAGTGCCTTTCAGCAGCGCTCTCACTACTGAAGGCCTGGCCTAATAAACACTTGGCTTCTTCCCGGGGGCCAAGAGGAGCCAAACAGGAGGGAGTGCCCATCGTGTGATAGATTTATAACCGTCCTGACGCACCAACTCTAATTGACGCGAGTTTACTAGACCACGGTTGCCTCAGGCCCCCCTGGACAGCTCTCCATTAGGCCTCTGTGTAAAGCAGTGCTGGATAAAATGAGGAGCCCTGCTTGGTCCTAAGTGGCGGTGCATTTCACTGGACTGATGTTTGCCATGCATTGGTTGTGTGCACTTGTGTGAAGCATCTCATAACGTGCATCTGTAAGTGATAACTGTTGTGCAAGCATACAAATGTAAAACCACATCATAAAAGGAAAACAAAAAGCCGTGCTTCTGACATTTTCTGAAGAATATAAGACATCTTTTGTTCAAACCGGCCCGTAACCGTTATTAGAAACTTGTTATTACTCTTCTACAATATTACGCTTTGTGGCTGGACGAAACATAAAAGGCAGAATGAGAAAAGGTTTAGTTGTACTTCCATTTGTGGAAGGTCCCCAGAAGACCTGAACATGGTGTTCTAATGATTCTCTGCCCCAGCCCATCATTTATTCACTCAATGTTCACTCAATAAAAGCCCAGAGCTATGTGGTGTGAGCCCATACATTTTCACAGCAGCTCCAGGGTCCCGTCCTAACTCACCGTAGCCAGTCTGAGACACCAGTTCGGCTGCCCCGCCAATGGGCTTGGTGAAAACCCCCACAATGCCTTTCCCCACACCGGAGATGACGCCCTTGGCAGTACTGCCGGCTGAGCTCTGCATGTCCCATGTCCTCTGGAAGTTCTGCATGGGCTGGTCCACAATGCCTGCTATCGCTCCTGAAGAACAAGGGAAGCGTGTTTTATTTAGTTAACTTTATTAAACAGCTATTGAGAATCTAGAGATTACACACAACAGATAACAGACAAGGCAACAATAGGAATCTTTCTTTACGGAGAGTACACAGTCTTGGGTTCACTTTATTGTCAACAGGAGAAATGGCAAAGCGTTACAGACAAACAGGGGCAACTGTACGGAAAATGAATAGGAATCAGACATGATTTTACCCTTCAGAAAACCACTAGAATATGACACTTTATGTACACCACAGATGTTAGACGCTCAACACTGAGTACATCTCGGGAATTACAATCCTCTGAAACCCAGAGAAACGCGAAGCAGCTGCGTGGTTCAAATAACACCATATTCTGTCTGTCTAGGACAGGACTGAGACGCGGTATTACTTCCTTCTAGGTGTTTATTGACTCCCTGTTGTGCTGTCTCCACCTCCCTGATTCACATGTCTGTGTGAGAGACAGTGACTGTGTATAATGTTTCTCTGACTGCGTGCCAGCGGATAGCAGATGAATTTCATTCGAGAAGCACATTAATGTGTGGGTGTTCTTCTGGGAGTGTGAAGAAAAGTATTGTATAAATCCATGTAAACTTGTGGTGGGGACCACACACTAGAGAATCAATATGATTTTTAAATATTTTTTTTTTTTTTTAGGAAATAGCAAGTTTCTGTTGACATGACGACATCAACATATAGGTTGTTGTCCATCTTCTATTTTCTATCTGTCTATCTTATCAGATTTTTACCATCAGCAAACCTCGGGCTGTTAGCCGGCTGGGCCAGTCCCGGTGGAGCATGAGCCCCGCAGGCTTCTGTTTCTGTCTATCCTCTTAAGCACTGCTAACACTTCTCACTGGTGTGTCTGCACGGCAACTGACAGTTGTTGGGATTTGTTAAGCGCTGATGTCAACACATTACCCAGGGTTCCCACTGAGTCAAACGTAAAGTTCCCTCACTTTTCCTTCACTTTTCATTACAGAACAAATATAATTTCCTATGAGTGACCTATAATCACATGTGGAGATATTTTGTGAATATAAAAACGCAGAATAGTTACTGTGCTGGACATGATTTTCCACAAATGTCGTGACCAGCGGGAACCCCGATTATCTCTAAATCATTCCCTCTCCTCGGGCAGCAGTTACAGTAGCGTGTGTGTGTTCCTACCCAGCAGGCTAATGCCGAGTCGCGACAGCCCCTGCCTCAGTCCATCCCCCAGGCTCTCTGGTAGCTGCCGCCTCCACTCCTCCTGCCTGGTGTAGTGCTCCTCGTCCAGGGACAGGCGGTCCATGTTCCGGGCCAGGCTGGTTGCCAGGTTGGTGATGGAGGTCAAGGTGCCTGGAGATAGTTTCAAGATTAAAAAGGATGTTGGTGTCAGGACAAAGGAAATAGTGAAGAAAACATAATAATAATAATAATAATAATAATAATAATAGAAATAAATGTATCTTCCATTATTCCTACACAAAAAAATTTTAAACAGGTTTAAAATTCATATTCATCTAATAATGTTCCTCGTTGTTCCTGTAATGGTCCCTTTTATTAAGTGCCTTGGTAGGATCTGCATATTTACATATTTAATGCAATGCAAAGTATCAAATCTAAGAGAAGATTTAGAATATGCCAAGCTTCCTATTGGAAGAGCTACACAACTGGGTTTGAAGTTCTTCCCTCTCAATGCTTTCAACATGGGTGTCACCTTTAGAGATGTGCTTGACAAAGGAGGTGGTCCCTCGGGACACTCCGGTGACGAAGGCCCCCGGCCCGCGGGTCAGGCCCTCGTACGGCAGGCGAAAGAAGTCAGACACACCGTTTCCGATGCTCCGTACGAGGCTGGCGGGGCTGCCCAGGATCTCCAGAGACCCCACCACCCAGCCTGAGACACAAGGGGCGAACACACAGCATGCCTGAAATCATCCCCTCACCGCGGATATCATCCTCCTGGACAAGGCCAGCATCTAGCACACGTTAACGCACTCACACATGCATGTAATCCCAAATAGATCGTTATTGCCACATTGATGAGTAACAGAAATCGTTCCAACACACACACACACACACCTGCCTTATAACATAGCTCTCCTAGGAGGCAAAATCCACACATAAGCCCTTGAGTAAACCCATCTGCACTGGCTGCTACTTGCCAAGAGCAGTGCTATGAAGGGAGCTACTCTTGCTCTCATAAACGAGGGGCGGAATTTGTCAAACTGCAGGACTGCTGTGGGACTTAACAGTGGGCCACGTCACAATAACACTGTGTTATTATGTGTTAACCTTCTAGCACAACCTCTTATCACAAGGTTGGTCATGGAAACACACAGACACACCCTTGCTGTACGTGTGCACGGCCCTGCATGAAATCATACAAATGCCACAAGCAGATTTACTGCCTCCTGCTATCTCACCTCTCTCATTCCACCATACAGTCTTGCTTTAGATGGCACGGCTCATTGATATTTATGCACTGACAATTGCATCACAAAATCTAATAACTATTTCTCAAGACGCCAGACCGCTTTGCTCTTATTCTCTGTCAATTTCTGCGTGAGTGATGGGCTCTAATGGTCGGAAATGAGTTCCAGCGAGGCCTAGTGGTCTTTTCTGCTTTACGTGGTCTTCCAGTTGTGGTTTCAGTGAAGCATACACCCCTCACGGGAGCTGATGTTTACGGCCCTGAGTCACGGTGACACACACATGTTGGGGTTGTATGGGTGCGTTTGGATGTGTGTGTGTGTGTGTGTGTGTGTGAATGTGCGCTGCGCATGTATGGATTTATCCAACATGCTGTGTGCCAAACACTTTAGCTAATTGTATGCGGTACCGTACATCGTTATGCTAATCAGTCCCAGCATGCAATACTTCCTGGAGCTCCTGACACCACAATGGGCATAGAGAGGAATGCGTTGAAACTGCACGTTGAAATACGAGCAGAAACGAAGGCTTTAACCAGAGACAGGGGCGAGGAAGCAAGCAGCCAGGACAGTGATTTCTGAGGTGGAAATGACTTGGGGTTAAATCATACCATCTGCAGAGGGTAAATGGCCGGGAGCCTCTACCTGGAGAGGAGGCCAACGTAGGGGGAAGGTATGAAGACCTATTCACTCTGACCTCATGAACCTCAGGCCAGATTCATGAGATGGAGGCATTCAAAACCGCAGATGAAACAATAACTGGTGACGCTGTGAGGATGTGAACATTTTGTAAGCCTCCAGTGACTCAGTTTCCTGGTACTAGAAATGATTACAAACAAACTCAATAAGGAATTTGTACTGTAACATCAGAGATAAATGGGCTCCTTTCTACTTTCTCACTTGAGCACGCATCCTAATGCCCAGTCTTCACAATAACTGCTTCTCCAATTCATAAATCACGGTGCAAATGAGTTGGCTACTACTGACAGCGACTCTCATAATGCCAAGCCTGTCAGAAGCATGTTATAAATCTCCTAGGCAGGGGACGCAACACTATCATCCTCGTGTGAAAGCATAACGTTCACACTAGAAATGTGCTGGAAGGACCATGTAACTGCAGGGCGCTACACGAGGTAGCCTCCCTCCTCCTCTCACCGGCTCTGAAGAGTGCCCCGGCGGCGTAATGCATGGCCAGGGCGTGGACCAGCTGCCGGGCGGTGGTGCACACAGGCCCCCTCTCGAACAGGGAGAAGGAGAGGGGCGTGTGATCCGAGGCGATGTACAGCTTCAGGGAGGCGTGGATGCTGACCAGCAGGCTGACGGGCTGGATGGACAGCCTCTGGAGCCGCACAGGGTGGACCAGGGCCTGCACAGACTCAAGCACCTGGAGGAGGGGGAGGGGAGGGGGAGAGGAGGGGGAGGGGAGGGGGAGAGGAGGGGGAGGGGAGGGGGAGAGGAGGGGGAGAGGGACATCAGCCACAACAACAACAAAGAAAAATTCATACATTTCTTAAAATTAAATAATGTAATTAAAAAAATGTCTTGGAACTTTTTGCATTAAAAGGATCATGCGACCCAATGAGGGGTCCCGACCCACAGTTTGGGAACCCCGGGAATATCACACCTGTTCTGGAAGGACGGGAGCATCCCCGGGGCTTCTCTGTCTCTGTGGCGGGGCCGTAGTGGGGGCCAGGAAGGTGTCAGGAATGTACGTGTGGAACAGCGTCTTTATGTAGTAAACAAAAGTGTCTTCTATGTAGACTCTGGCAGGCTGCAGCTGAAAGGTGACCTAAGAAGGCAGTACACACCATCGCTATGAGAACTGTTGCTTTCAAGCCAAGATATAAAAGGATATATACAAGCTACTTGTAATGTAAAGAGATAATAAACATCCTTCCTTAACACCGTGTAAGTCCACTCACACACACACACCTAAATTAAGTTTAATACTTTACTGCTTGTATGACACTGGTCAATGGACCTGGTAATGTGTTTTCACAGGATTCCTCTGTCCAATTTATCATGCATCAGCCTGTGAGACATCGACCAGTGTCATAAATGATAGTTCATTTACAATGGAACCCGATGTGGGTTTAAAGACTACAGCGTTGGTTCATTAAATACAGTGACAACTGTCAACATGTAGACTTATAATACGGTAAGGAAAACTACACAGTAAGGGTTTTCACTAAAGCTGGTTTCAGCCTGCTGTGGATCCCACCTGCTCCACAGTGCGCCCGTCCCCTGCCACAACCAGGCCAAGCTGGAGGAAGCAGGAGCGCTTGAACTCCTCCAGGGCCTCCGGAGACACGGTGGGGTTGGCGTCGCTGCTCCACGGGGCCGCTGCCTCCGCGCCCCCCCGCTGCTCCTGGCACAGCAGCACGGGGAAGTGGAAGCTGGCGCGGCTGTACAGCTGGTTGTCCACCTGAAGGCTGGTGCAGTGGAGCTCCATCACGCAGGTGCCGGGCAGGAGGCCGTGGCCCTGCTCGGGGGGCAGAGGGGCCGGGGAAGGGGCCACGGCGAGGAGCAGCTTTGTGAGGGTGAGCCTCAGGAGCTCCACAGCACCGGTGGGGCTTGTAATGTCGTCGCTCAGCGCCACGCTGGCCTCGCTCAGGAGAACCCTGAAGGAGACCTTTTGATCTGAGGGTCTGGGGGAAACATAAGCAAGCGGTTTACAATGCGTGCAGGAGAGGAAATGATTGAAAGCACCTTTGTTTTGTTTTTATTTGGGGGGCTTCATAATGTTCTCTGCCTTTTGTTGTTGTTGTCAACAATCAAAGAAACAGCTGTGTATTTTATTCTCATCCCAACAGAGAAACATTTCCCCATTATCAAGCTGCGTAAAAACCTTTGGATTTAAACATCCAATTAAATGTTTTATTTACGTATTACATTTATGCATACCATGTAATGTGATTACGGGAATTGCCTATTGACATGGCTGTGTAGTGATGCAATGGAACACAAGTGTAATGGTGTTAAGCGCTGTTTGAATTCAGCAATGATGGCATGGGATGCTATTGTTGCCCCCCAGTGGTGAAAAACGAGACATGATAATTGACTGTACCTCTAGTAACATCTATCTTGTAGAGGTACATGTTGTCATAGACACCGATGTGATATACAGCATTACATTAGAAGCCCTTGTGGGTGGGACAGAAGTTTTGCAGGGATGCTTTTATGGGAGAATTGTGTCATCATAAGCATAAAACAACAACAATACAAACAGCCCTCTATCCCTTCCTCCCTACCTGGAGTTCTGTTGGAGAACAGAGTCCATGCTGCCCTCTGGTGCCAGGGAGAGAACCAGAGTCCCTCTCTCGTACACCACGTCGATGTAGAGGCAACCAAAGCCTGGCAGGAATATCACCTAAGGAACAATGATAAATGCACACAGGGGAGGTTTAAGATGTAGCTTAAAACATGTGACACACACACACACACACACACACACATATATATACACACACACACACATTTATATACAAAACAGCTCTGGATAAAATTAAGAGACCACTGTAATTTAAAAAAATATATAATAATATAAAATCTCAACACTCTCAACCCATTGTGTAGTCTGTGTTTGAGAAGTACCAAGCATGTATGAATTTGACCTCTGCTAGGTTAGGCTGATTCTACATAATTGAGTGTGTGTGTGTGTGTGTGTGTGTGTGTGTGTGTGTGTGTGTGTGTGTGTGTGTGTGTGTGTGCGCTCGCGCGCGCAAAGCATACACCGGTCTGGCATTGACCTCCACCACTATGAGAACAGGAAGTGGATCCCTGCTGGGCATGAGGCTGAGCAGTCATAATAAGCCTGACCTTTGACCCTTCACCTTCATTGGAAGGTTCAGCCGGTGACCTCAGCGTAACCAGAGACACTACACTGGTCTGGCCTCAGCCTGAACCTACAGTTGGCTAGACACAACACCAAGCAGTACGGCTATTACTCCATACCAACTTTATAACACACACTCGCCCCTCGCTAACCCTGGGCACATACACATTATACTAGCCAAAACATACTAAACTATGCAAGAGAGCAGCTACCTCATACTACATACATGCAAGCAACCACACAATCCAACACCCACATACTTGTAAGTGGAAACCCACACACATGTACAGTACCCCACAAACACACCAAAAGATTCGGAACACAGTGCCAACAACATTCCTTATTAGCTGAAAGACACAACGCCAAACACATTTTACTAGCCCAAACACACACAGTTGTCACTGCTTAAATATACACACACACAAGATTCTGGTTTTCTTTACTTTAGTGACAATTGGAAATGTACACATTCTAAGGAGCATGTCTTCACACAGCCATGCCACTAATTAATAAAGGGCTCGCCTACTTTGGATTAAAGGGATTGTAAAGACAGTAGGTGTCTCACACATGGCTTGATTAACCTCTCAGATCGCTGTTGAGCAGGACAACCCATACCTGCGTGCCAGGACAGTTGATGTCTATGGGGCCGGTCCAGTCATTGCTGCTGTGCTCTGAGGTGGTTTTCAGTAGCAGGGTGGGCAGGGGCTCTCTCTGTCGGCAGTCGGGGAAACAGGAGTAGTGATGGTAGAGCTCATGGTGCAGGGAGCAGTTGGCAGGCAGAGGACGACAGTAGACCTCTGTCCTCTGGGTTTCTGAGAGGACGAAGGAAGGAGCAGCATACACAGTAAACACAGTGCATGGTTATATATGTATGTGGACCAGTTTCCTGACTCCTGTAATTTCCTGCAGCTGGGATGCTTGAGGGAATAATTCCAGTTTTGGTCCATAGATTATATATATATATCTATATATATATATATATATATAGTTTTGGTACCAGTCAGAGGTTCTAATTCAATCATAATCAATCACATGCAATTATAATCAAAGCATTATTTCTAAAACATTTAGACTACACTTATTTCCAGATAATAATTTGGCTAAATTCTAATGTTAATTTAATTTTACATTTTCTCTAGTGCTGGCGGAGGTTTCATTACTGTGGTGGACCACTGCGGAGTAAATACAGTGAAAACACTGAGTGAATAATGGATTGGGTGGGTTTAGGTTTAATTCTTTATTCGTTTTCAAGAGTGGGTGGGCAGATCACTGACTGAGTCAGTAGGAAAGCACTATAGTCATGTGGACGGGCACACACAGGCAGAGAAGGCCCTGGGACCAGTCAGCAGGGTAGAACCACCCGGGATAGTGTGTATTTCTGGAAGCTCTGCTCTCCACCGGGAGCAGAGCTTCCAGATGGGTCCCGGTACCACTTGCTCACTTATAAGCCATGCACATACACCTGAAGGGTGTGTGGGTGTTCTTTACCCACATTGGTGCTTATGATTTGTATGTAAACACAAAAGCAATAGTAGCATGACTACAACTGAAAGTAATCCCTCTTAACAAAGGGGTTGGATGATTCATGGTGATTGTACTGATACGGGAATGCTTTAAAAATACGTCCCTTAAAACCTGTCATTGGACATGGAGGGTTGATTTGGGATTTCAGTTACAAACCATTCACATTCTCCTTCAGCAGCAGTGGGATAGGACAGTTGTTGTGGACGAGCATGCGGGGGCAGGGGTCTTCATTCAGGGTGACGTAGGTCACCCCGAGGTGCTCCTGGTATGTCAGCACCAACGCTCTGGAACACACACACACACACACACACACACACACACACACACACACACACACACACACACGTAAACGACCATATCAACAACTGATCCACAGCCAGTACACACTTTCTCTTACAGACTACACAGATATGACCTCACAAGACCACAGATAGAGCGTCACTAAATCCTTTATGTTCGTCTCCCCCGTCTCTGAGGTGCACCTGCGGGCAGGTCTCTAATTGGAGACAGCCAAGGCCTAGCCAGGCCTGTGTGTGTATTTTATGTGTGTGTTTATCCTTGGGTGTTTTGTCTAGTGTGGTGTCTGTGCGTTTGTGTGTTACGTGTGCCATCTGCAGACACACACACACACACACACACACACACACACACACACACACACACACCAGGGTTTGAGGTTAGCGCTGGCTAACAATGGGTGTGGAATTCCATCAAGAAAAGCTAAACACGTCGGGCGGTTAGCAGGGGGCTGCCATCTTTCCGCGCACGCCGACATAAATAAGCGGGGACTGTGTGAAACGCGACACCCTCTCCTCTCCGCCGCAGATAATTGACTAATAGACGCTGGGAGGCGTCGGGCCCCGTGGAATAACTCAAGTCTTACGCTAAACGCGCTATCGTAAAACGGTCACTCTGAGAAGTCAAGATGGCCGCCAAAAACCTTGGCCGGCGAACAGAGGGAAAGTGTGTCGTGTTGTTAAGATGCTGGCCTTATAAAGGACTCCACATAAACACATGCACGGGCATGTTAAAGGTCCACTACTCGATTGCTCAATTGTAGTGCCACCGAATTTCCTCGCCAGCTTTTAACGTCTTGAAACACAACTGTGCACAAAAAGGGAAGTTGGCTGTAGGGGGCAGGGGTAGAGAGTTGAGAGATGTTAGCCCAGGAGTGCTGTAGGGGGGGGGGTGGTGGAGAGTAGTGTGGATAGCCAAGGAGTGATGTAGTGTCATGGGTAGAGAGGTGATCGGAAGAGCGTC
>JAOEHI010019161.1:2843-14397 GCA_025447815.1 Percopsis transmontana | reverse complement strand
TTTAATTGTTTAATGTATTTTTTAATTTTTGGTTTTTTTTAATTTAAAAAGTTGTTTTTTTTTTTTTACGACATTTTTTTAATAAATTCACCCCCCCCCCCCCCCCCCCCCCGTACAGTTGTCATGAACGGGGAAACTAGCTTTAGAGACCAAAACCGTTGTTTGTACCTGTAAACATGTTTATTTCTGCTGTAAAGTTGGACATTTGAACTATCTATGTGGATTGACTCGCTTTTGGAGCCAGCCTCAAGTGGCCAATAGAGGAACAGCAGATTTTGGCACTTCTGCATTGGATTCATTTTTCAGCTTCGATCTCAACGTGATCCCAAAATGTTGAATTTTTTTTGTTGGCACCATAACAATATTGTTGTTGCTCATTACAACAGTTTTGATTGCAGGTTTATTGATTTTGAGGTCATGCGGAAGGAACTGCTACCATTGATTACGTATATGTGTTCTGTTGAACATCTCTGGCATTGATTTGTCATTGTGAACACTATTCTAAAACTCTGCAGCTATAATCAACCCTCAACCCTGGGTCATCCCTCTCTCAATCACTGTAATTGCTACTGCGTCAACTGCTGCAAGATAATCAATACCACTGCTAAACAAGGAGCCGAGCTAGTGTAAGATATAAGGCTTTACATACAGTAAGCTGTTTATGTTTTACAAATGCCAGAAACAGCAGTTTTCCATCTCTTTGCAACATACAAGGAGATTCATTGTGAGGTGTTTTTGTCAACAATATCATAAAACACTAACTTAAACACTGCTTGTACAAACTAAGCCGCTAATCCTCAGTAGAGGGGATATATGGTGAATTACAGTGCAAATATCTTTGGTAATTATTAGATATTAAGAAGATATTAGCAAGATTATTTATTAAAGATTATTGATTGTAACCAGTGATCAGGGCTGTAGTGGTAAACTCTAACTCATCTCATGTACTGCATCGGAGCCCCATATTTGAATCTGAATTATTTTGGCAAGTAGATTTGCACATATAAGGAATTTGATTTAGTGATGGTTGGTGCACTGCAGTAGCAGACATACTGTATACTGTAATGGCGAGGTGAGAGTAGGCGCTAGCTGGATAGAGACTCAGGAGGCGGATGAGGATCTGTAGCCTGACGAGCAGGGCTCTGCGTTTATTTAAACAAAAAGCACAGTGCACTTGAAATCTCCTGGCATTATTCCATACATTAATCTAAACACAGGCTTTAACACAGCACTGCCAGTTCAACTTAAATACAGAATGAAGATAACGATAATGAAATTTCTTACATTCATATAGGACATAAATACTAAACATGCATCTCACCATATTTCTAATGCATGGGCAACGCCTTATGACTGAAGCAATTTTTCATTACACATTTGTCACATTTAAATACCTCAGGAGTCATATCACTTGAATTAGAAGCATACGTCTGGTTCACTAGCTCTTGAAAAGGTTCCACAAATTATTCTTTTAGGTGTTAATTCCTTTACAAATCAATACAATCTGCTATCTTGAAGTGTTGATTGTATGATTTAGCTAACCAATATCCCACCCATCCACTATTGTGCATACATACATACAACAATAAACCTATTGTCTATTTGACTAGATAATAACATGCATTATAAAAACAGCAGGAACACGGTTTGTTTATTTTAGCTTTACAAAAAAGATGAATTCTAGTGTGAATGCGCATTCATTCTGGACATCTTGGTAACGTCAAACATTCCACCAGATGAGTGGACGGGGAGCCGGAGAGCTGCACGAACCACTCTTGGATTTCACCAGGAGATTAAACCTAACCTAGCCATTTACACAGACCAGGATAGTAGAAATGCCCAATTTATTTTTTATATTTGTACGTATTATTAAAATTTTTTTGTATACCAGTAGCACACAACAGTACTACTCACCCTAGTCCACCCTAGGTTTTTAAAATAGGTTTTAAACTTTTATAATTTATCATATTTCTCTAACCACACACACATGCACAGACACTGCAAATGCTATAGGTGCCTCAAACCAGAGTGCTCTTGCGCCACACAGTGAAGGGATACCACCACAGGTGTCTAGCCATCCTCAGGGGGCGCTCATCCATTACCTTAAACCAGTAGGGAAGAAAAAACTACAATCAGTCAGGTAATAGAAGACCGGAAGGTGTAATACATGAAAGAAAATAAATAAAATATCAAAACCAGAACATACAATACACTTAACGAAAACAAACGTACAGTTAAACCAAGCAGAGCTCGGCAGTAAAACAGAACTGAACTAAATATGGCTTTGCATACGTCAAACTTGGTTGCTCACATTTCATAAGCATAGAGTGTGCATAGAGGATAATACATATCAAATATTAGCTGGTTATTATAAGGGATTCGAACAATACCACAAAATTGTATATCTATGCAAAACATACTATTTCATGCATGTGGAAACACTTGGGGAAAGATAAATGATATGATGCAATCATTTTAAATAATACATTTCCTGATGTTTGGACGGATTAAAGAAGAGTTGAGTTGAATTCCATCCCTCATGAAAACTTCATTACCTGATCCACTTGTGTCAGGTAATGAAGTTACCTATGTTGAAGTATCTATGTTCCAGGGATTCCTGAAGCTAAGCTTCTAGTTTACAAATCTCATAGACCTGCAAAGTTGGGTCGCATGTATTTTTTTTCCAACTCACCAGGGAAACAAACGAAAGCACACATTGAATCCTCTAGGGCCGAGTGCGCAGTAGAACCGGCATAATAATAAAAAGTTACCTAAAGCCTGCTAAAACAATGAATTTAGTTTTCTAGCGTTAAGCATACAAAAAATGATTATTTCAGCAACTACCTTAATTACACCAACATTGTGCTTGTGAAAAAGTTTGTGCTGATAGAAAAGGTATTTATAAAAGATCAAAACGTGAAAAGGCTTAATGTGGCTTAATGTTCCCAAACAGCGATCAATAAACACCAAATTTCTCTCTGACATCTCTTGTCATAAACACTTCCACCTGTCAAAAAAATCTAAACCAAAATCCTATGAGTACGGACGTTATACTATTGTTAACCACAGTTCCTTGAACTATCCTGCTCTCAATGATATTTATAATTGTATTGCACCTTTGAGAACCTGTATTTTTATTATAAAACCCAATAAACACTTTTACAGTTCACAAAAAACTAACAAAAAAACAGTATTGCTTCAGAATGTTGTAAAATAAAAAAGGCAAGTTGATTTTAAAGAAAATTAATATGAATAAAAAATATTAAAATGAGCCAACTCTGAGCGGGTGTCGTTTTCATGAAAAATACCTGAATCTTCAACACTTTTATTGGTGAGATTTTTTATTGAATGGAAAATATTTTTCATGCAATGTCAAGTAACAGACAACCGAACAGTAGAATTATTTGATCTATGGTATGTTTTATCTAGACATGACATACAGCCACAGGCTATATTCATAAACAATAAATTCTGCTGTCAGATTGCGATGTCAAATTAATCTTTATATTTACTTTTCTTTGCCAACTGCTCTAAAAACACAATTGTATGAACGAAATGCATTCTGAGAAAGCTCAGCAACGTCACAGAGTAATGTCCTTGATAAACATAATTATGATATTGTGGCAGTAGTTGGAGTTAGGCAAGTTTTTCCTTGGTGAGTCTAGTTCAGGCACATGCCCCATATCAAATACCACCCATACAAAAAGACATATAAAAACATTTAAAGGAATAATAGTTAAGAAAAAATAAATATTGCAGAAACATTCAGAAACAAGCATTCACATATTCTATATATATATTTAGTAGATCAGTATATCTTTTTATGTTTTAACATTACCAAATAAATTAACCAGTTACATCTGCAACTTTAACATAAAATCTTTAGGTTATAGCTTGTCTTAGTTTATTTAACCTTCAAGTGTTAATTTGGTTCATTTTTAGTTAAATAGGTTAAATAATAAGACTTCTACTGCTAGACTACTACTAGTTTCTACTGTACCATACATAGGCATGCCATATTCAATATGCAAATGAGTCTTTATGGTTCAGTGCAGTTGTGGTCGTTGAGACACCCCCAGTGGTGAGCCGCCCTCGGTTCCAGGCTTTAATGTTTAATTTAAAAAATACAGTACGGGTGTGTGTTATATTAACAAGGGTTATTTATCAAAGGGAATGGCCACTGAGTGCAGAAAAGTAAAGGCCTTTATGATTGCATCTTTTTTATCTCGTTCATCACTGCCTTTTGCTGTACCCTGACCTTCTTTTCACAGAATGTAATGAACCATAGGCTATCCTACCTTATTATGGGCCTCCAAATGATCAGGGTATTACACCCTACTGCCACGGTTCGCTACGCAGCAATAGCTCAGTTTATAGAGTAAATGTGGAACATTTCGATGTAGCCCAGAAGAGTCCTAATCTAGAATCACTTAAGGTAGTTAAATTTTTCTTGAAATAGAGTATGACATGCCTACAATAAACTCAGTACTAAAACCTCTGCTGCATTATTTTTGGCCATTAATTCTTGGCCATGAATTGCTGTGATGCAGTTATTTGTCTCCCTTTTCCCACAGCCTACCAGTATCAGTGACGCAATCACAAGAGCTGAGACAGTGAAACCAGGGTGTTACAACAATGAAACCATACTGTGGTTCTTCCGTGAAATGACTATCAATAAATTATAATCAATTATAATTCAGCAACATTTAATTTGATTTATTAGGAATGAATCAACAAAGGTGCACAGGGAGAGTTTGAGCCTGACTAATATAATTGTTATGGTCCCGGACGTAACTCTGTGTTTCTGTGTCTCTGTGTCTCTCTGTCTGTGTTTCACTCGTCACTAATTTGACAACGAAGTTCCTACCATTACAGCTATGCAGCTATACATTATACCATACGGATTTGCCACAAATGAAAGCTACTACTCTCTACATAAAGCTACTCGTTAGCTATGAACAACGCCAGCGCAGTTCACCTCCTCTGCCTTCCTATCACCTTTGACAAAAAAAACCTTCCTGGCTCGCAATCTGCTTTTGGGTCCGCATCGTGCGCAACGTAACAATAGTAGAAGATATAGTATAGTACAGTATAAGTATAGTACAGTAGATGCCCACAAAAGCAAAACTCAACAGCAATATCGGATCAATTTTGTGTCTTTATTTGTAAGCATCTAACTGTGAGTGTTGAATGGTTTGCGTCTTGGCTTGTGATTATTTCAGAAAATGCAGAACAAAAGTGCATACAAAGACAGCAATATTATGTATTAAAGACAAACGTATTTGAAAGTCATTGTGTTTATGACTTGAAGGATGATTTTCATTATGTCCTTAGGGGCATGTGGAAGATAGTCTGCATCCAATTGAGGGATTGGATTACCAATCCCCAATTATTCCTTAACCTTGCATCCCTAACAAGAGCATTGGTGCGGTCAACTTTTTGACTGAAGTTTTCTTTCTCTTTTTGATCAAAACACATACAGTAGCCTACATGGAAATTGTTATCTGTAAAATAAGTAAACCTTTGGAAGGTTAATCAAATTCCTAATTTAATCAACAGGTATATTTATTCTTCCAGATTAAAGAAGATCATTGAAGGGCATAGGCAGTTTTGACTTTGCTTTTTACTTCATGATCTCCATGCTGTGATAAGAATAATGTACCAAATATATATTGTTTACAGTACATACAGCATCTGTATTATGTGTATACATGCTACCGTATGTCTCATTGAATCTATGAATGGCATGTAAGGCAAGAGATTTCAAAAATCTGTTTCTCTCATTATTACAGATTCAAATCTGAAAT
Organism: Percopsis transmontana; assembly: GCA_025447815.1. Classification (NCBI taxonomy): domain Eukaryota; kingdom Metazoa; phylum Chordata; class Actinopteri; order Percopsiformes; family Percopsidae; genus Percopsis; species Percopsis transmontana. Next base: position 8,590 of record JAOEHI010019161.1, on the reverse strand, counting down.
GTGAACTTGATCAGCTTGTAGGACTGACATATCCACTGTAATTGAGCCAGGTAGTCAGACAGAAAGGCTGAGAGATTGGATGAGGAATAGAGTGCTAATCATCTTTGAACAGCGAAGGAGGAGATAAGACCTCTGAGTTTCAGAGGTCTTATATCTGCTATAGATGTTTAATAGGCTGTAGTAAATGTTTAAATACTGAAATGTATCATGTTTCTGACTTGAGACAGTATATTTTGTGATTCACAGAATATGGCTTTTGATTGCTAACCAATGATAAAATTAACAATCAAAGTAAAATTGTTAATGTGAATTGTAACTGGGGGGGTCAAAAGGGAGGTTTCAAGTCATATATGATTTGGAGACAGGGGAGGCTCAACCCTAGAAATTAAACTAACAAACAATGTTCAATACACAACATGTACATCATAATCTTTCCTGTAGTAACTATGTGGATGTAGAGGTTAAATATCTTGCTCAAGGATGCTTAGAGGTTGGCCGGGCTTTTTGGGTATAGAACTCCCAAATTGCTTTTTTTTTTTTCAAAATGAGTTTAATTTCAATTAATTTTAGTATTTTTGTTGTCTTTTTACATTCATGGGAGCTGATCGACTAGAACACTGATTCTCAAATATTGCAATTTCATATCACATCATAATGTACATGGCTGGTCACGAGGGGCTATGTAATGCCACAATGCGGAGGCAATGTAGCGTTTGACTCAGCTCTGCTACATAAAGTAAAAGTCAGTAAGAGCGTGCTACATCTGAAATTATATTTACATTATATTATATTATATTATACTACGTCCATCATTAAGGTTACTTGATCGTTTGACATTTCAAAAGTTTACCAGTAAAAGCGGTTGGCCCGCATTCCACCTCCATGCAGTGAAGTGTTAATCTCAACTGCACCCACACAACAGTCTTACAGTTAGCCCACATAAACACTCAATGTGAAATAAAACCTCCATAATCATTACTAGGGACTATTTTATCCACCTCAGAACCAACCTTTGTGGCCTAATTTGAGCTACAGTGATTCTCTCTGTCAGTGAATAGAATTCAAATTAATAGCACGTTTTGATAGGACGGGTTAAGAAATGCAATTCATTGGGTGTAGACTTTGTCAAGTTCCTTTCTTTCATATTGCTTTCACATGCAAGAAGTACTTTGTGTCCTGCATATTTTAATCATAACATCACTCAACATAACTGAATTATGGTTTGTTGCTGATCAAAGGTGGCCGCTTTTGAACAGAATGAGTGATAAAAGTAAAAAACTAATTGAAAAAAAAAAACACTTTACAAGGTTTAAATTTAAGCACCAGAAAATGTTTTAACATCAATATACCCCTAGCTCGAAAATGTTTTAACATCAATATACCCCTAGCTCTAGTCTATACAGCGTACACACAATTGCCCTGGGCTTGGGGATTTGAATCAGTAATGCTTTAAGCTGTATAAAAAACAAGCATTCAAGTTATTTCCTTTAAAGCTGATTCATATCATCTGTCTTTTATGTAGCTGAAGAAAGATACACTGGAAATGTTCTCAAACTCTCACAGTAATTCTGACTTTTGAGGATTTCTTCCAGGAATATGCCTTAATGTTTGCAAGAAACACGAGAAAGACACCTGGAAAAAAGTGTTTGTGTCAATGCTCTCAGTACTGTCTGGCACATCAAAACGGTTGTGTAGGTTATGTAACAAAACTTCTGATTGGGTCATTCGATGCCATCACTATAGCTTAGACAATGCGAACAGCTGCCCAAGGCACCAACTGGCTGATACCACTGTTGAAGGCAACTTTTCACTTTTTCACTTAAATCAACTTTTTATTGTCTAGAAGCCTACAAGCCTTCAGTGTACTTTAGTGTTAGGGCCACTTGAGAGAGAAAAAATAATATTTCAATCAGCCTGAAGTCATAGACAAAAGGCATGGCACGTATTATTCTGCCTTTACTGTCTTACAAAGCACAGCTAAGCAGATACTGTAGATTTCTTCTATAAAGATGACATGAGTATTTATGCACAACTGTGTTTGTTGAGATGCTCCATGCAAAACTGCAGATTAAATTAAAATTAAAACTCACTCTGTCACCTTTACGTCGGACTCAGGGTTGATTAAGTCAAAGGATGTTTGAGGTTTTATCTCCTCCTTAGCTGGTTTTAACAAGTCTGATTGTTTAAGCCACTTGCTAAACATGATCTGGGATTAACCTTGATGCCTGATCCGCCGTTGTTCCATTCTTCTGGTAGAGTTCACTTTTGTATTCTTTGTACCGGGTTGCTTAGACAGACATTCATAGTGAATAGCCCTAATATGGGAATTTTTTTGAATTTCCGAGGGGGCGAGGGGGGTTCCCTGAGCCTCGGCACCGGCCCACCCTCCAGGAAGAACCCGCTGATCACATGACACCACAGCTTTGGCTAACCCATAGTTTCACTGGCATTCGTGTTTATGGGGGACCTACAAACACTAGACCTTAGGTGTCCCACATTAGGCAGTGTCCCACTTTTCAATTCACCCTACCCCTGATACAGAGTAACTTCATAAAGTAACTAGTTTTATGAAGAGTAACTTAGCAAAGTAACAAGTTAGTTTCAATTACTTTTCCCACACACTCTTCAAAGAAAAAGTAGGATTTGGTCTACAATATAATAAATATTGCCACACTAAAAGCCTGTGTGTCTTTAACTCAGCCTGGCCCATTTTATAGTCATATGGGGTTCTGGTTGTAACTGTATGTAAATTATTATTTTCAAATATACTTTTCTTTCACCATAAACCACTTGAGCCCTCGTGTCACAATCAGCAACATTAGGCTGCTTAGACTAGCATGTGTACGCAAATCCCTTGTTTAGCGAGGGGGAGGCTCAATATCATGTTTGTGTCAGGTAGGGTTGGGTCAGGTTTGAATTTTCAGACCTTTTTAAAGCTATAATGACACATTTGCATAACATCGCTGTTTGCACTGCCTGTAATAGGAAGTAGCGGTAATGTTTTTGTATGGTTTTGAGTATTGCTGTAAAATTGCCCCCTTAACCATTTACTTCAGTTATATTTATACACGGTTAACAGAGTAGGTAAATTCGGCTACCAGCACCGGCCTAAGTGGGTAATCTGTTCATACAGTACAGCTACATCACCTTGCAATGACATAGGAATAATTTGTTTAGCTATTCAGAGCACTAGTGGAGCAAAACAAAGTCAAATTAGTAAACAAAGCAAACCTCGTGGGAACAATCAGAACACCAGGCTTGTTTCTGGCCAGTTTCAATGGCAGAGCTCCAATGCAACTCTTCATTGCACACCTCTGAAGGTCAGTTCACAACATTTTCATAAAATCCTCATAATTCATTCGGCCTTGTATCAAAACAAATTATCCAGCTTCATGCATACTACAGGTACATGCAAACAAGCAAAGCCATGTTTGCAGAACCAAGAAGGGGACTATTTAGTGTAGCCTTGTTTGCAGTGTATAAATATGTACCTAGTGATTTATTTCCAAGCACAAACATTGATTCATAATAAAAATGTCTTTATTTGGGACCAGTGGCATGATTTGTTTTGGTGGTTAGGTTTGATATTGCCTAATCTTGTTTCCAGCATGATTATTTATAAATCCACACCACTCACAGGAAAAAAGAAAGAAAAAGTATTTTAGTTCGGAAATGGCAAGCAAGCTCGCTCCTGTTTTACTAAAAAACATGAATTCTGTGAAACACATCCCTGTGTTTCCTGTAGTTTTGAATGTCCAAGGTCATTACATTTCAGTACAAATGGAAACATTGCCGTAACCCATAAAAGAGAGAATCGTAATCCTGAAAAAGATCAATGAAAAGAATAGCTTGCAGAATAGAATAAATGCCTGCGAACAACCTATAAAGACAGAGCGAGTGCCTAGCTCTGAAGAGTCACTCCTGACTTTTACAGGCCGCTTTCCTCTGACTGAGGACATTTGACGGTCATTTGAAATGTTTTCCACATAAACTATTCTGCTTTTTACTCCACATGGGAGAGCTATTAGTTATCTTATTTTCTTTTATTGCTGTATTTTAGAGACTCATGAGTTATCCTCTATACAGTCAGCATTAGCCAGTCAATCGTGTCAAATTCAGCATCACTATGGACAAGATATGGGGCAGGGAAAAATATATCTTTAGAAATAAATGGCTTGAAATAAAATCTTTTATATTCTGGAAAACATTTTTGTGTAATAGAAAAAAAATAGGAATTATAGTACTGGCAGAGACAACGTCACAATCCCACACATGCTGTGTCCTGCCAGTACATACAGTATAGGTACAAGGGACTGAAGGAATTGGGATTTAGTTATTATTTAATATTCATTCATTTACTTGAGTTCAGTGTGTTTGACACAGTAATGTCAAACAACAGGCAGGAACACACAGCTATGTTAAACATAAGGCAAGAATGTATGTGTTTTACATAACAGAGTACCACCCAGTCAATCCCCCACCTCCTATGGTAGTTTTCAGTCTCACATTGACTTGTGAGAAAACTAACTTCTAACCAAAATGTAATCTAATTCTCTGTTTTCCTGTGTCTTCGAGAGGTGTCGGGGGGCTGGCCCAGACCCCTCCCCCCCCAAACCTTATTGACTACACTTCTATCCAATGTCTGCTTACCTGACTTGTGACGAGACCCTCCCTGTTGTCTTTGAATCTATATAAGCAAACGTTGTACCTATTGTTGTCAGATGTGTGTGTAACGTCTGTCTCCATTGTATTATTGCATTGTTATTAATTAACATGTTTCTTGATTTTGCACATTCAAGCACGGACGGGTCTTAGTTTGTCTGTGGTCATTTTTACCATCAGGACCCTTACCTTGTATGTGAGATTTAGACAGTAATAGAGATCATGCTTTTTGATATTCTATGACACCGTGATATGCCTAATTTCTATGTCACATGTATGTTGAATTGTAAAGGTTTATAAGAAGACATACAGAAGACATACAGCATATATTTACTTATAGTATATACTGTATGTGTACAGTATGGCAGAGAAGCACAGCAATAGAGTGAATAAATAAAGTGAATGAGACCCGAATGGAACCCTTGCCAACCCAGCCTGTATGTATGAGCTAATCTTTGCCCATATAATGTATATATTTGGAATGACTGAATTATGTATTATGCATTATGCATCACTGTGTCATACAGTAGCATACTGTATTCTTTGCGTGTGGCTGCCCGCTCCCCTATGTTCTCTCCAGAATAAGGAGGGCATCTGAGATGTTGCCTTTTGGAAGGAGATCCCCAAAAAGCAACATTATCATCCCCCACTACACCCGAGCAACCACCAGTTCAATTTCCAGACCCCGCTTTCATCTACCAGGGCCCCCACTTCCTTCCCCATCTTCCCCACTCACACTCCTCTCCCACCCAGCAACACTCCGAGCGCAGCAGTGCTGTAGCCCCGCGGTCCCACAACAGGGCTTGAGCTGCTGTCATCCATTCTAAACGCTCTTCAGCGGTGCCGAGGGGGCGAGGCGCTCTGATCCAAGGGCTGCCTGCATCATTAAGGGACCCTGTGGCTCAAGCTTCTGTCAGCAATCATCTCCAATTAAAAGTTCCCCCCTGTTTTGCACCACACGTACCTGAGCACCCGTGAAGTGTGTGTTTGTGTGTGTGTGTGTGTGTGTTGGGGGGGGGGGGGGGGGGGGGTTTGAAATTAGGGCAACCAAAAAATTTGTAACCTTTAAACCCGTGGGGAAATAA
>JAOEHI010019150.1:17776-28338 GCA_025447815.1 Percopsis transmontana | reverse complement strand
AGTATATATACTATATATATATATAATAAACTAGACTGGAGTACTGGAGAACTGGAATAACTTAAAATACATAATACAAGTAGATATCAGCCTTGTATGTTTTTGATGAATAGAAGTTAATGGCAGATGAATACAACAGTTGCCGGTCTAGCAAACAAGGACTTCATTTATGGAAACGTCAGTGTGAGGACTTAATATTGAGGTGAGGGAGCTACAGATTCATTGTCTTAACAAAAGCTAAATGCCGCTTTGAGTAATCTACACCTGAAAGGATCTGCATCGCTCAGACTGTGATAATCACCTATCACGCATTGTCGAATGCCTGTGAGGATGGGCGGAGGGGAAACCTGTGCAGTTGTTTGTGGGTCGTGGGTTCCCGCCACAGGGGCCCCGTGGCCATATACGGGAGACACTGCCCCCACAGCTAATCTTACTGTAACCGCGCAGCTCACACAGCATGCTGCAACATGTGCCGCCAGCCAGTGTGCCACAGCTGCAGGGCCAACGCATTCATCTCATCAAACGCATCGACATGGTGGGAAATGGCCCTCCCTGAATAGACAGAGAAAATGGTGCACGACAAACAATAAAACCAGAACCTACATAACGTCCCATTTACATTACATACAGCATTACGCTTTTATCCAAAGTGACTTACAATAAGTACATCTGGGAAAAAAAGTTAAGTAACCATGATGCTGTCCTTTATTCTAGTAGAATGTTGTGTGCTTGCGATAACTGGTGGTTAACAAATGTACTGATTGTAAGTCACTTTGGATAAAAGCGTAATGCTGTAAATGCAAATGTATCATTATCTATGCTATGTATGCATACGGTCGACTCCATTGTTTTGTAGAGGCCATAGCAGTACACACGCGTACAAAGAAACTCAGACAAATGCAGTGATAGAGAAAATAGGCCTTCTCAACAATAGTTCTTTTGTAGTCCCGCCGTGCCAGAGAAGAGTGGCCACTCTCCACAGCCTCAGCTTGTCTTTCATCACTGGCGCACATGCGACCAACACTCTTCTTATCCTCGAGGCCATCTGATGCCATCGGTAAAGAGGGAAAGGGAGAGAGAGAGACAGAGCGAGCAAGATAGAGGAACTGTAAAAGTATCATGGCGGCTCGTGACACCCCCATTGTTCTGACGACGCACGGCGGTGGAGGTGGAGGAAATCTGTCTGTGCCTGTGGCTCTGTCAGGACGGGCAGGATTTATGACCCTCTGTTATGTTCTTATGTTATGCTCCGTCTGTGTCAGGCTCCGGTATCCATACAAATTAAATTTCACATCACAATTATGGTAACCATTGTCGTAGAGCGGCATCACTAAATGTAGCCTCCAGCCAGTGTGGGCTGCCATTCAAACAAGAAACGCTGGCAAAAGCAAAAAACATAGAGTAAACTACCAACACAGGATGAAAAAAAAAATTCACAACAGACATGCAGACACATATCACCACTAGCGGACTATAGCAACTTTAAGAACTAGTTTAAACACATTAAACTTTGCGAGCATTTCCCACTATCAGAGGGACGACAGCACTTACTCCTGCTATTAGCACCTCCTTGGGAAAAGCTGTCAACTCTTGCTAAAAGCAAGCAGCACATTCTAAACTGGAAATGGGCAGCAAGGTGCTTAACATTCTGGAGATGCTAGCAGAGAAGCGAATCGATTGATAAACCCTCAACCTTTTACTGTAGGCTCTAATTCTGACAGTTTCTGGCTTGAGAAGGAACCGTTGAGTGGTAATGGTCACGTTTTACAGATTTGGATGTGCTTGGATGCCTTCAAAGTCTTTTTCTTTTCAAGGGGAAAGTGAGTTAATTGGCAACAGCCCAAGATCTTCCACTCTCAGCGACCATGAGACACGATTCACCATGTGAAAGCCTTAATTACCTGCTTGTTTCAAAAGTACAGGCGACTGTGGCGCAAGCTAACAAACATGCTGTGGCAGTAAGTAGGTCACGGGAGACGAACAAGTCGGCAGAAAACAACTGGATGCGTGAATTAATAAAGGCCCACGGGCGCCAGCCGTCTAGAGCTGTCCTGGTTGTATTGAGGCCATTACATATGGCAACACAGTACCCCTGCACACTTTTTCATTTAATATTGATACTAAAACGCAGTATCTAAATAAATATGGAATTGAGAACAGGACAACTCAGGAACAGGAAACCTTCATTCCCACCTTTATATATTTACTCTGAATAGGTATATTAAAATTATGAGGCATCATCGACTGAATTTTGATAATAAATCACTGAATTCACATATTTGCATTGTAAAATAAGTGACTGTGTGACAATTACAGCTAGGGTCCGGAATTCGGTACCGGAAGAATTATGTACCGATTCACGTAAAGCCAATCGGTGCTAAATTTCGGTACCTGAGAGCGCATCGGTGGTTGAGAGAGTAGAGAGAAAGAGAGAGAGAGAGAGAAAAGAGTATGAGATTACATCACCTCTGCAGCTTGTTCAATGTTCAACACAGCATGGCATGTAAAATTTACCAGGCTTGCAACATTTATGAAAACGTTTGCGACCATTTGTATTTGATGACACATCATGATACAAACGTGCGCAATTAAATTACACATTTGCGAATCATGATACAAGATTTCGAAATTAAATTATACAATGTTCACTTGCGAGCACGAACCTCAATTTACAAGCACGGCATTCAAAGCACAAGTTTACAGAGTTTTGGCACTATTGTAATCCCACAGACAACGCTAGCTGCAATATTTGTGATGTGAAATGCAAGTTTGGCCTTATTTTTTTTACAGAGAGTAAAGTACCGGAAAAGGTATCAAAGGTGAACGGTACCCAACCCTAATTACATCACGAGACATCACTTGCATACACACAAGACAAACAGCTGCTATAGATCGCTGGCACTATGTAAGAAAGAGAAACACTTTGATTGTGTTTGATGTTTGTGGGCATTTCATGGCATTTCCACAGCCCAGATAGAGGCAAACTTCATAAAGCCCCATGGTAATGTTTGGTTTCTATGGTATCAGTGCAATCACATTTTTGACTCTCGGATTCGGGTCAAGCTCACATCCCACCGGCTCACTCACGCTTTCTGCAGTTAATTATGAAACGCACGAGGTGGGCATCACGTGTGTGTGGGTGTGTTGGTTGAGTATGGTTGTGCGTGGGCCTGTCTCTAATTTTGAGCTCTCCCTGAAGATCCTTCAGGGGAAACGCTCGATATTAGAGACAGATGAGAAGGGTGTGTTGTGCACAGAACGTTTTTTTTATTTTTTAAAAATGGAAAAATAGAAAGGTAATGCAACCTGGGTTTATCCTCAACCATTCAACCCTTGTCATTTCATACCCATTTTCAGGGAAAACAAAAGTTACTAAGCACTTTAATCATAGTTTAATTTAAGAGCTTTCCAGGTTTTCGTTATACCCCACTATTTGCCAGCGGCTGTTTGTGTTAAATACAACTCTGCCATGAAGGTGGCCTTCAGCCCGTCTCTCTGACCACCAGAATGGGTTTCTCTGCTCTTCTACTGTATGCTTCCTGGGTGCAGAATCAAGGAAACGTGTTCACCGTAAATGCTTTGTGTGTGTGTGTGTGTGTGTGTGTGTGTGTGTGTATTATCTGTGTAGCATGCAAGTCTGTGTTTACATGTATTTCTGTGTGTTACATAACGTATGTGCGGTAGTTTCCTAAAATCATTTGCTAGTGTTTTTCCTTCATTTAACAACCCACCCATCCCCATCCTTCTGTCCCCCCCCCCCCCCTCCCCTCTAACTCATGCATACTTAACTGTGCTTGCATTGCAGATGTTGGGCTGGAAATTGCATGAATTTGCATGGATCTGCTGCACCACGCTGTGTGTGCCTGTGTGTGTATCCACCTCTCTTTCACCCCTCTTTCAATGCCTCGCCATCCATCCCGCGCTCCGAGGCAAGCCTCCACTGAGGAGAGCCCCAGGCCCTGGGTACAAGGAGGCTAATGGTTTGTGAAGGGTGAAGACGTATGCGTGTGCTGCCCGGACCTGTGCTTAATGTTTTAGGGTGCGTCACTGGAGGCTCTCTTCCAGAGCAGGTCTATATTATAAGCTTTGATTAGAGTTGGGCTGATTACATTCAGCTGGTTTAGAGCGAGGCTGGAGCAAACAGGCGGTTAGTACTTTCTGGACTTCTATAAATAGGTTTCTCTCCCTCTGCCGGTTTCGTGAACGTCTTTTGCATTGGTTAGCAGGGCTCCAGACTTTGTGACCATTAGGAGACTGCTATACACCCTGCCATGGCAACCTCTCCCAAGGAGGAGCTTTCCCAAGGGCCTTTGCCCTCAAACGCCCACCCCTTTAGTAAAGAGGGAGCCACCTGCTCAAAACCTTATGCCTGGTGTTTTAAGAGCGTATTTAGCCATTGTTCTGGGGAGACAAATGTATGTATGCCTCATGACACAGCCTACATGATATCAAAAACAAATGTACAATAAAAAGTTGCAGAATATCTCACAATCCTACCCCAACACAAACTCTAATATCAACCGTGTTCAAGCCGTTTCCAAAGGGAGCCTACAGCCTGGCAAGAGAAATTAGAAGGTGTGTAAGTCCAAAATTGCACCGATTGTCTGTGCTTAATTCTAGATGACTTAAGTGCTTTAAGACACCAACTCACCTTGACTCACCAGACTCAACACTGTAGCTAACGCCATGTGGCTCTACTTTCTTTCCTTTAAGGACCTTCCCATAACTTTCCCATTATTGCACAGCCATTTTGTTTACTGGGAATGAGGACGAAAGACACTCCTATCATCTGCTGATGCCACAATGTGACTCCACACATACATACACACACACTGGAAATTTTTTTTTTTTCTCCCTCTCCCAGTTTGTCCCTTGGCTGTCAACCATGAAAAAGGTCAGAAGTAGGCGAGAGTCTCTCTCTCTCCCACTCCACCAGACATTACATGGGAGGGGAGGGAGGATGCATTAGGTGGGGGAGGGGTTTAATTATAGGGACACAGCACGGGAAACAGTTGGAGTTGGGGGCTGATTAACATCCTGGTAGATAGGAGTCTGGGTTTGCACCAGAATTATTAATCCTTGGAAATGGAGGGACAAGGTGCAGTGCATTTGACATGGTAAACCACCAGGTCCTTTTATCGACCCTTGCTGAGCAGGGTATTGCCAACTCGGCGCTCTCCTGGTTTGAGTCTATCTGACAGATCGCTCCTATGCTCCTACCACTGCTATGCTGACGACACCCAACTCTACCTCTCCTTCCCTCCATCTGACACGCAGATCTCAACCAGAATCTCTGACATCAGTGCTTGGATGTCTTCACATCCTTCACAACCTTGAAAAGACAGAGCTATGCTACCTTCCGGCAAAGGGCTGTCCCTTTGTGGACCTGTCCATTATCCTTGAGAACATCACCGTGTCTTCCTGTCCAACTGCAAAGGCGACCCGCGCCTGCAGATTCTCCCTCTACAACATCAGAAGGATAAGTTCCTCACAAAAGAAGCGGCACAGCTCTTGGTCCAAGCTGTAGTAATCTCCCGTCTACAATACTGCAACTCTCTACTCGCCGGACTACCGGCCTTTACTACCAGACCCATACAACAAATCCATAACGCCGCAGCATGTCTAATATTCAACCAACCTTCCATATTCTTCCATGTAACCCCCTCTAGCAAGACCTTCACTGGCTCCCCATCACAGCCCGCATCCGATTCAAGACACTGGTGTTGACCTACAAGGCAGCAAAGAGCTCTGCCCCGCTCCCGCTCTCCCTCCAAGCAATGGTACGAGCACTCCAATCTACCACCTCGGCTGGCACCTCCGTCAATTTGAGGCCGTAAGAATCGCTCGGCCCAGTCTCGACTCTTCTCTATCCCTGCGCCACAATGATGAATTAGCTTCCTGCAGCAGTAAGAATCATTACCGATTTTCCTCATGTGACTTAAAACCCACCTAGAATCCACTTTGGTACCTCAACCACCGACCTCTCTACCCCATAGCACTCCCACTAACAGAAGTTCTCTATAAAAATCCTTTATCTTACGTCTATAATCTTTTCCTTATTAAAAAAAAAATGAAAATCCTCCTTATTTTCTCCTTTCTACACAGTTTGATCAGCTCTCGGATAAAAGCTAAAATCTTTGGAAAAAGTGACTGCTAAATGCTGCAAATGTAAATGTAAATGTGTGAAAGCGTGCCTTTGTCTCACTGTGTTGTCCGAGTGTGTGCGTGTGTGTGTGTGTGTGTGTGTGTGGGCCGTGAGGTGGGGGTGACGTCAATCCCTGGTTCCACACCAATAAAGATCCGGCCTGCTCTTCACAGTGTGAGAGTCAGAAAGTTAGACAGGGAGAGAGAGAGAGAGCAAAGAGGGTGAGAGATGGAGGTTGAGCGGGCAGGAGATAGTCGTACGAATCATTGTGGAAATGGGTTGTGGAGGGAGGAACAACATTTTTTGTGATGAAGGAGAAAGGTAGGCGCGTGGTGCGGTTCGTTCCACAATGTCATGTCCACCATATAGAAAATGCATCACTTATTTATACATACACAGGGATTGCCACCGTAAAACTCCGACATCGGGACATCAAGCTAACATGAATCAAGGAAGTATATGTTTTGTTTTTTTTATCCTTGTGATCCTAAATGCTGATGTGATAGGGAAGGTTTTACTCCTTTCAGCAAAACAGTACAGTGCTGCCAGTCAGGAGAGCTAGACAGCAAACTAATTCTGGGCAAGAACCTGCTCCTTAAAACATTACGTTAGTATCAAAAACGCACCCTAACACGCAAAAGTGGACAGGAGAGCCAAGCACTTCGTGGATGACCTCTAGTGGTTCTACAACTTACATATTGTATTACTTCAAACCATGAAATTAAAAAAAGTACTCAAAATGACCCGGGCTAAAAACACAGAAGTGACAACAGTAGATTATAACCTAAAAAATTGTCGCATATGTCTATTTTTCTGCAATTCTGCCTCACCAGTGTGGCTTCAGTGAGATATAGCCTGATAAAAAGTAGGGGCATGGATCTCAGTTCTGTTCTCTCAGTCATTTTTTAGGAGTTAACGTCCCTTTCTTTTCAAGTGGTAGATGCCTCAGTTGGGAAGGTAACTCTTCATCTGAAAACTGCAATGAGGACCTCATTCAACACCCTCTGTCAAAAAGAGGTTCCTTTGTGCCTGCCGTGATAAAGGGACTGCCAAATTAGATATGCGGCCGCGACCTCTGATGAAGTTGCCTTCTTTTCAGAGCAAATAGCTAAATCTTGTTTTGACCTGATGACATGTTCTTGACAGTTTTTCTAAAACGTAGAGGAGAAGAGAGAGAGAGTGACAAACCTAATTTTATACTCACACACACACACACACACACACACACACATCTGAGGTTGATAACTTCACCATTCTTTATCAAGACTAAACCATTAATTATTTGCTATGATTTTCAGGGCTCCACTCACGGAGGCTTTTAGGAAACTGTATGCCAGCACTAACGCTCTATAAAAATTTTTTAGAGAGCTCCTTCTAAAAAATTTTTTTAGATGGAGCTCTCTACAAGGGTACCCACGCCCCCTTCCCTGGCAATCACTCAGGATGGTACAGAGCAGGGACGCTGTATACTATTTTAATTTAGGGTTGCTGAAATAATTAGGTTGGAGTGATTTGTATTAAAATTTCGTAATTATTAGGGGGTCCGGTCCAGGGGTATGCTCCCCTAGGAGAAAAATTGGAACTTGGAGAAAAACTCAACAAAAAAGCAGCACTAACACAATAATACATCTTGGCTACACACCATCCAGAACATAAACAATATTTTTGCCTCTCAAATGCCAGTCATAATCGTGTGTAGACTACACGCCAGACTAACCCAAAACTTTGACAGGCAACCATAGCCTGCCATATAAACAGGGAACTAGGTCTACCATCAAACCATTCAGAGATGGTAGCTTCAGCCCAGTTTTAAGATGCTGGTCGCTATTTAATCACTGTTCTAAATTACATTTTGTATGTTAGGCGGCAGTAAAATAAATAAAAATAAATAAAACATTTGTCTACCTTAAGCAGACAGCAGAACATTGACGTTGGAGTTTTGGCTTTTGTGTGTCTTTCAAAGAAGATAAATGATAGGCTAACCCCCTTTCGAAAATTAAATCAAAACATTGTAATAAGAATAAATTGAGTGGATTTTAACCCTTTGATAAACAAACATGTTTTATATACAACTTCTTACCACTAAAAATATGTTACACTCAAGTTTTTTATTGATATATTTGATATACGACTGAAATACGCTGCAGTTACAGCCCATCAAAAGTAGGGGTTGCTGCAACACCCCCACTTCCCGCCTCCCTGGTAAAGAGCAAATGGTGGCTTAGTCTGAGATCTTTGTGTCTGTTGGTGTCCGAGAAGACAACTGCTTCTATGGTTTTACATCACTTTTCACAAGACCAAGGAAACAGATGCCAGCATGTGCTGGGGCTGCACTCACACCTCCACTGCTAAACAAAATGGACAACAAATAATAATAGCGTTACCGCAAACAAAATCTCACCAGTAAGATCTTGATGATAAATTAATTGTATTTTCAATATGCATTTGTAATAGTTGAAGAGTCTTTGGGGAAGATTCATATTTTCTCTTCTTAAAGATGTAAAAAATAATTACATTACTTTATGTTCTAAATAGCTGTCAGTTATAAAAGACCTTTGTTTATTCTCATTGTATTCTAACATAAAAATATGTAATGAACCCAATCACACTAATGTGGTAGGTTTACAATGATTTTTCAGATGATTCAGGAATATTCTGAAGGGGGAACGGGGACAGACAGATTCAAACAGCTACGAGATAAGCATCCACACAGAGAAACCCAGACTGCACAGCCGTCGGAATGACTACACGGGGTTAAATAGCTGCGCACACTGGGTGGAAGGTCAGAGGTCAGGTCTCGCACCGCGCAGAACGCTTGGCCAAAGCGGTTGGCAGAGCTGTGAGTCGTGCATGAGAGTCAGGGCTGCGGTGGTGTAGCAGCAGAGGGTCCTTAACCCAGTTAATGTATTCCTCTGTAATAAGAGCTTGAAACAAGGGATTATTGTTAACTGGCTGCCTTTTCCTTCCCTATACGCCTCTGTTCCCTCCTCTTTTCTTTTCTCCCCTCCTTGCCTCCTCTTGCCTCTCCTAGCCGCTTAACTCCTACTCTCTCCTCCTCCAACCTGGATGGTAAAGGCTTCACTTGTTACTGCAAAGGGCTAGGGTTAGGGATAGGACAGAGGCTTATTGTCTGAAACTGGGTGTGCGCTCATGAAACGCCCTTGATAACCCCCCCCCCCTCACACACACACACACACACAAACATGCACACTCAGACAGACACAGAGACCGCAGGAGGGGAGATATTTAAACACAAATAGGCAGACACATGTATGCATGTGATTTTTTTTTTGGGGAGGAGGGCTGCGGTCAAAGCTGAAAGGTCAGGCAGCTGGCAAACCTCTTTCTTCTTTTTGACACCACACAGCATTCCTTCACAGCAGGGAACCCTCCGTCCCCGTCGTATTTCACATACTGCATTGTGTGTGTCCTTGTGTGTCTAAGTGTACGCATCTGTGTGTATTTGTGTGTGCGCGTTCTCTCTCTTGTGCTGTTGGAGTATGTGTGTCGCCCTGTCACTGATATTACTACAGAAAGAGAGAGAACAAAGGAGACATAAAAACAGAGATTAATACAAAGATTAGAGGGATAATATTCTCCTGCCCTTATCTTTGACAAGGTACAAACAAACACACACACACACACACACACAGAGAGAGAGTTTATACAGTGTTTACAGTTCCTGGTCTATAGATATAACATATGAAGATTCATGAAGATCTGTCATTTGGTTCCATAAAACTAGCATTTTAAGTATATACACACATACATATATATATTTATTTTTTTTCCCCAAAACTCAAAATGGCAGAAAATCCTTCCTGGCTGACAGTATGGGTTCCACATTTCAGAACTCTAGGTAGGTATAATTGGGTGAGGGGTGTGACCTTTCAATACATTTGATTTTTTGGTTCAAATTTTTGTTATAGCACCACCATGTGGCCGATGTGCACAACATTGTAATCAGTCCATCCTTGACCAACTGTTAACAACACTACATGATCCCCCTGCATCTGCCTTCGCGCATGCAGGTGTAAATAAAGAAAAGAAAACCTGTTTGCATACTGTTTAAAGTATGCAAACACACAATGAAAGGCAGGGGGGTTGAGATGGAGAGAGAGGTAGAGAGAGAGAGAGTGACAGAGAGAGAGAGAGATAGGGAGAAGCTTAATATTGCACACAGATCTATTTAGGAAATGGAGCCAATCCCCGTCACACATCATGGCATCATTGAATGTCTGTGCAGGTGAGATTTTTGTCATTAATGGCCACGAATGCTAAGCTCCACTACTGACCACTAGAGCTTCTTATTGGCCAGAAGATACTGTATCTGACCACTGGAGCTTCTTATTGGCCAGAAGATATTGTATCTGACCACTAGAGCTTCTTATTGGCCAGAAGATATTGTATCTGACCA
>JAOEHI010019150.1:0-17676 GCA_025447815.1 Percopsis transmontana | reverse complement strand
TATCTGACCACTAGAGCTTCTTATTGGCCAGAAGATATTGTATCTGACCACTAGAGCTTCTTATTGGCCAGAAGATACTGTATCTGACCACTAGAGCTTCTTATTGGCCAGAAGATATTGTATCCGTCTACCCAGTCTGTCTTTTAGCCAGGGTCTGACTAGGGTCTAGCCATGGACGGTAATTCAGGGGCAAATCCAGGGAATACTGCCAAGAGGAAACCCTCCCCCGCCCGCCATACGCTCACACTCTATGCAGTTGTTGTTAACAACTGCATAGGGGCGTGAGGGGAGGGGCAATACACCAATTCATCATGAATCATTACCTTAGCAGGAAAAGGGCTTGATTGATAGCCTTGTGTGTGTGTGTGTGTGTGTGTGTGTGTGTGTGTGTGTGAGAGAGAGACACGGAATCCATTTGCAGTGTTGCTGTACAGTATGTGTGAACAGCGCTATCGGCCTATGTTTTAGAGTACATGTGTATGATTCAAATCTGTGTTCACAATGTGTGTACTTCAGCGAGGGTTTCTATGTGTGCGCATCTGTGTGTGTGTGTGTGTGTGTGTGTGTTTCACTTCACGCTGCGCAGCTGTCATCAAGTGCACTCAGCAAGAAGCAGGCCTCTCCATATGGCAGCCTACACATGCACAGACCTAAATATGTGTGGGTGCGTGCATGTCTATGTGAGGAGCTACTTTGGAAGAGTACAGCTGTGTGTGTGGGTGTGTGTGTGTGTGTTTGTGTGCACGTGTGGATTCTGTGTCCACATGCACAAACAGTGTGTGTGTCTGTGTGTGTGTGTGTTCTCCATTTACACCACCACCACCCAACAAACACACACACGACAACAAATAAATATATAAGAAATAATAATAGTACACACCTTGACAGACGTCAGGCCCCGCAGGTAGTTAAAAATGTTCCTATGACTGGACCGGGTGGGATATATCAGAGAGCATATCTGTGACTGTGTGTGTGTGTGTGTGTGTGTTGGGGTGAGACACATAACCCTACCCTACCCTTTATTGGGGGGCTTTGTGTCTTACTGGCAAAGCTTCTGCTTTTCAGCAGACAGTTCAGCAGCATAGGACAGACAGACAGACTGAACTGCAGGCCTTGACAGTAAATTCACCGCTGCCAAAAACGTCTCTCAGGAATTTTACAGGCTTGTCTATTTCTAGTCGATAGCACTGAGTGCATGCAGGCCTCCCAGTATAAGCTATGTGTTACACCAGAGCAGGAGAGAAGAGAAGAGAAGAGAAGAGAAGAGAAGAGAAGAGAAGAGAAGAACAAGCCAATAGAGAGCAGTGGAGAGGGATAAAGAGAAGCTTTCGTTAAGCACACATTTTAAGCCACAAACACTACAGTAAATTCTGCTGTCTTTGCAATAAAAACTTGTTTGGTACAGTTTAATAGTTTGTATGGCACAAAACAAACTATTTTCTCAGGCAAAGAAAATAGTTTATTTTAGGCAAATATAGTTTGGAGCAGGAGGGTAAAGACTTTTAGGTCTTTTAGGACTTTTAGGAAGCACTTTAAGGAAACTGAGTTTGCTCTAGCTCTAGCAGTAGCGAAACAGCTAGGTTATGCATTTCCCAGTAGCAGATTTCTTGTTTATTTCTTGTTGTATTGATCAAGTAGCACACTAGCATCCACCAAATTATATTGTATATTGTGCAATCTTCTACATCGCTCGTTTTGTCCTCCATCTAAATCCACGGGCAGGTGGTGTATGCACACATTGTCTGTTTGTGAACACAGAGATGAGTTGCTTGTATCTAATCAGCAATCAATACAGATCAGTATTAAATTGGATATTGGATTGTCAAAGTATGCCAAGATACATGTTAGCATACATTAATATTATGTATTAAAGTGTTATAAAAAGTGTTTTTATCTGATTAATTGTTTGGTGAACTGTTTTTAATCCAATAATCTGATTACAACTAGGTCATTTAGCAGACGCTTTTATCCAAAGCAACTTACAATTACATGGTGCAATTACATGGAGCAGATAGGGGTTAGGCATCTTGCTCAAGGATGCTTACAGGTAGGCCACCTCTGGGGCTCGAACCCACAACCTTCCGGCTGGGAGTCCAACACCCAGACCACTAGACTATCTTGCCCCCTACTGATTACCTTCTGTAGGCCTACTGTAAAATGTTATGATCATTTGTCGCCTATGTCTCAAGTTCCGGCGGTATAACGGGAATTGGGACAAACCAAACTCCAGAAAAAAACATATTAAAGTAATACTGGTCACAATAAACTAGCAGCACTGCTCAGATTCAAGCTTTAAAATATGCAATGAAGAAGATGTGGTATGTGCGTGCGTGTGTGTGTGTTTGCTATTAACAAGGTCCTACGAGGATGCCTCGCCTCAGCTGGGCATTGGAGCCTGCAGCTCCTTGCCGATCAATCTCGGAAACTGTTGGCTATTGGTCTGACGATGATTTAGCCTACCTCTGGGGGCAAGGGGCAATATTTTGGGTGTTCCGGTGTAGCCAGCGGATGTAACGGATAACAGCTATCTGGGCCAAGACTCCCACCTCCATGCGCCGGTCATTGTTTACAGTTTACCGTTGGCAAACATCAATATTTATTGTAGGTGTTTCAGGTCCAGACGACATTTTGGATAATGTTGATTAAAAGATATCCACATATGAATGCAGATAAATTCTTTTAAAAAAGTTAATAAAACGATAAATCGTCGCCAGATGATAGCCCACACCACAAGGTTTACCTGCATGCAACCAAAGCCCGCTACTCAGACTACAAACGGAAACCAGAATGCTTCCGATACCAAAATCTTGTCCTGTTGCCTATGTGTTTACAGAGATTACTTGGCAACTAACACAAATGAACTGGGAACAAAAACTATGCAAAACTTTCTCCATGAAAGCAGCAACAAAGTTTTGTGCAAGAGTGCCTCTTTGTGTGTGTGTGCGTGTGTGTGTGTGTGTGTGTATGTGTGTGTGTGTGTGTGGGAGCTAACACACTAGCTAGAGTATCAACAAGGAAAAAATGCAACAGAAAAAAGAACTTGGATGCATGAGGAGTGTTTAAGCCCCCTGTGTGCACGTTGATGTTCCTCAGTATGTGTGTACGTAAGTGTGTTTGTGCATGCTTCTGTGACTGTGCATGTGTGCGCTCCAGGCTGCCATCTCTCCTCGCCATGGAAACATGAGCTATCGGACCACCCCCACCCCGATCAGCTTCAGCAGATAACACAGGACCTATTGTGCCCCCCCCAACACACACACACGCATTCCTCCATTCCTCAAAATTCCTGCTTGCTCTCATCTGCCCTCATTCATTATATGCCTTCCATCGCCTCTGGCCTGTTGTTTTGTACAGTTAAACTTTCACCCAGCAGACTGTTGAGTTCAGCATGCGAATGGTTAGTGGGGCAGGACCTAACCGAAAGGTTGTGGGTTCGATACCCAGCATGCATTGCTTACCTGTAGGCATCCGTGAGCAAAATGCCAAAATGCCAGACCCCAACCTGCTCTTTAATGCGTGTTTTGTATTCACTGTAGGTTGCTTTGCATAAAATCATCTGCTGCATTCTGCTAACTGTAAATTAGTACAGAGGTCAGTTTCAGCTAGCTCATATCCTACTGTTGCCAATACTTCAGTGATCAACTCAAACATCAAGGCTTCGGACAGATGAAGGTGCTTATACTCTCTTTATATATATACTCTACCTAGTGGAACCATCTCTGTCATGTGACACTGATCTAAAGCCGGAGGTATACTTCTGCGGACACGATTCTGCCGTATACGGATACGGACGTACCGTACGTCTGTCCATAGAAGTATAGTTGGGCCTTAAGTTGCCTGATTATTATTTTGAAGTGAAAATGGAAAGGCTTTCATGAAAGGGGATGAGGCTGAATCATTATGGCATTATCTCAACCAGCAAAATATAATAAATCAGACAAATAGCAACACAACTGACATAAATTGAAAATAATCCTAGGATGTTGCTTTCTGTTATGCTCCACGAAGCCAGCATGTCTGCTGGGGAGAAATACAAGAGGAGACTGCTTCTCAGCATGTGCATGGCGTAGCCACACTGTCACTAGGCAACAGCAGGTATTTACACACTGTGGAAGCTGTCACACTGGGTGTCCAAAGATTCTGGCGCGCTAGACGCTCTGTCGGGGTGTCGTAGGGTGTGCCGGACGCCACGTCATCCGTCTTTCACCATGTCAGACTATGTACGACAGATGGGACCTCATTTCTGCCCGGGCGTCATCGGCAAGTAACACTATAACAAACTAATTAAAAGGGAAAACAACTTGAACTGTTTATTTATGTATGTGAGCTTGCTGCTAGCTTTAATTATGCAAGCTAGCAGGTATCGGCTCTTGTATAACCATGTTTCACTTGTCTGTGTTGACTGCGTTTCTCTTGTCGCCTCCTGCCTTCCTCTATCCCCAGTTCTCTCTCTCTCTCTTTCTCTCTCTCTTTCTCTCTAATTTCTTCCTTCCCTGTGCCCTGCACTCGTCCTACTGTGTTGTTTATTCTGCTGTTCTGTCACTGCTCTGTCCATCCACTCTAACTCCTCTGCCACTGAAAGTAGGGGGGGAGAGACAGCCCACGGTGAAAGGGCTTCACACAAACACACAACCGGTTAGCGTGAAAATGACCCTGTGTCTTTACAAATACACACACACTTAAGATGCTCCCTGTATACACACTCACGCACACACACGCACACAGGGGTGTTAAAACCAAGGCATCAGCCTAGTAATAAACTCATCTAGATATCTGGGGGGGGGGGGGGGGGAGCCTGGAGCACAGGGTTTGGCCCCATGGAGCTAGCGGCGGGGGCCCCCGGGATCAAATGGCACCCTGACATTTTGAGCACCAAACAAATGAATCGATCTGAATTTAATTAGTGGCCTGTCACATTACCATAGCAACAAGGAATGGGAGGGAGTAGGGGCAGACAGACAGGCATGCAGACATGGATAGGCAGAACACATATACACACATGCACACATTAGACTTCCCCCACAAGTACTCTCTGCTCGTACTGTAACTCAATATGTTCACCTCTGCTCCTGCTTTTATCTGTTGAGTACATTTTGCTATTTAGCATTCACTGCATAAAAAGGAAAATTAGGGACACGTATTTTAGCAATGTGGATGTGATGACCAAACAGAAACATTATTCTATTCCCACATAGCTAGAACAGAGTTCTCTATGACCAAGAAAAGACAACATTTGGGATAGTTCCATAACCAGAATACCAGACATAGAATATCCTGCCTAGCTCTTACCCTTTTAGACGCACAACCTGTGAGACAAAGAACACAGTAGTCAGTAGATACGTATAAAGTTATATCCGATAGTTGTACTTTAATGTAATTAGAAGTGGACGTTTCTAAGCTTGTTTACACTGGAGATCTAACAAGGTGGACAGTGCTTAAGACATCATATGGTGAACCAATGCTTAACTGTATAGCACTTTTATAGATTTCTGATACGTCCGTGAATGCAGCCGGTACAGCTGCAGCTGCTTACCTCAACAAATACCGTGGAGCATCTTTGGATTTGTAACCAATCAGGTTGAGTTATCATAACCCACATACAGCCACCTGCGCTCCCCTTTCATTCAAATGGCGAGCAGTGTTGGACCCAGATAAAACTAACTGTTACTATGCGTGTGACTCCACACACAGAGAAAAGTATAAGGAAACAAACATAAACACACGCCCATCAGAGACTCTTGTCACGTAGAGCCGTCCTTGATACAAAGAAGAAGGCATTATCACGCCGGCGCCTGCCTCACCGTGGCCATCATCTGGGGTAATCACCCCAAATAGCTCACCGCTCAACGCCCGCAGGCTGTAATCCCGCATCTACCTTGAGGTGCTAACAGCTAAACACAAGCTAAGCCCACATTATGAATAAAAACAAACAAGACCAACACAGGGAACTGTCTTGTTAGCAGGAAGGTTTACCTTGGTAACAGTGCTGGAACCACACATACACACACACACACACACACACACAGTTCTTCTAAAGCTCACTGTTTTGAATGAGCTATGTCCAGACATTTACTATATACTATAGTAGCCTATGTGCCCCAAACGTGCATCCTTTTAGAAAGTGAATGGGCAGATACTTAACCTCCATTAACCGCTTATGTCAAGCTTTAACAAGAGGGTTAAGGTGTGTGGGAGAGAGGGCTGGGAGATCGAGGGGGGGGGGGGTCAAAAGCTTGAAGAAGAGAACGGGAAAGAAGAAAAGCAAGAAAGACAGAGAGAGGAGTGAACAAGCAATAGTGAGAAAAGGAAAGGGAGTGAAAGAGAAAGATGGAATGAAAGAAAGAGCGAGCTACACTGCCGTAGAGCAAGTGGGTTGAATTAATGAGATTGTAGATATCTGCATGGGTGCACATTCTGACTGGCTTCTTTAGACGAGGAGAGAGTGGGAGAGAGAGAGAGATGGAACAAGGAGTGAAGAGGTCATGGGGTATACACACACACACACACACACACACACACACACACACACACACTCACACTCTTCTGGTGAAGCTCCTCATCACCAGCCTTGCGTTACTAACCTTCAATTAACCTTCATTCTGCAAGAAGTGTGTGAGCTGGGCTGCAAGAGCGTGTGGTTGCGCACATATTCCTGCTAGTGTGCGTGTGTGTTTCACCCGGCTGAAAGTCAATTTTCTCGTAACCCCCTTCAGCTTCGATCACCATCTATTCAAGCTTCATTGAAATTCAAAAAGGCTACGCTAGGGTTGGGCGATAGGTCAACATTTTCGACAATTATCGACAACCGTCACTGTTTTAATCTGCGATGTTTTCGCGGGGGTGGGTAGTAAAAAACTAAAAATCTGTGCGAAAGGTGCTTCTAACCACGGTTCGGACCAAAGGACCACATTTTGGTCCGACCAAAAGAGGATGTCTCTAAAAACACTTTTTTGGATGGTTCAAAGGGCTTTTGAACCACCAACTGGCAATTGATTTGTCGATTCCCGATGTATTTGCCATATCGCCCAACCGTAGTGTATGCCTCTATACTGTATGTACAGAGATGCACACACACACGTGTACGGATGTGTAATATTGTTCATTAGAACTGCTGGTAAAATAGGCCAATATTAGCCCTCTCCCAACTCTCCTCTGATGTTCAGTGATTGACCTTTTCACATTTCCATCAATGTTTAATCTAATATGATTGAATTTCTATGAAGGTGATAAATTGAATTTTACATTAAACTAATGATGAAAGGTAAGGTAGGTATGAAACCGTAATTTTTGGAGAGCTAACTTTAGTTGCTCTCTCTAGTTCCTGTTTTTATCTTGAGGGAGGGGACTGGAACGCCTTTCCCATTTTAACAGGGGGGATTATATCCACTTAGACAGTAAAGAGGGGGATGGGAGAACTGGGAAAAGAACTTCAAATGAGAGGAAAAAAGATTCTGCCTGTTGCTGAACTCCCCCTCCACCCCAGGCTGTGGCTAAAAATAGCAAGTCCCAGCCTGGATTTTTGTGTAAGTCTCTGTGTGTGTGTGTGTGTGTGTGTGTGTGTGTGTGTGTGTGTGTGTGTGTGTATGTTTTGCATTGGAAAAACACACCTCTGGTCCCACAGCTGTGAAGAGAGGTTTGAGAGCCACTTTTATACACATGGCCTTTACAATACTGTACAAACATAGTACAGTATCTGTGTGTGTGTGTGTGTGTGTCATTTAATGAGGGTCCCTCAAAAGCATCATGACTGTCTCAATCACACAGTCATACTCTCACACATGTTAAACATCAAATGTTTGTGTATGTGTCCCACAGACACACACACACACACACACACACACACACACACACACAGGATAACAAAAATCTACACAGCCTTAAGGAAATTGCTGCTTTTGTTGATGTAATCAGTTTCTTTCATTGATATCAAATATCAAGGCAAACTTACAGGCATATGTGGGCCAAGATTTCGCCCCTCAAATAGCCTGTATTAGGCCTATAACTGATTGCTGAAAGAATGTAACGCATTCTGTACGCCTACAACAAAAAAGTGCATTGAAAGGAGTGCAAAAAAGTAGATGGACCCACAACAAATTAATAATAGGAAAAGTGGCAGGTTCTTCTTTATGTAGAGTAGCTTCTCTGCTTTTTCACATGAAGGTCGGTTCCTCTTCTCATCAATGACATGAGATGCAGCGCTAAACAGTCTCTCGCTGCTGACACGTTTGCTGCACTCTCACTACTCTCTATGCTGGTCGCTATTTGATTGTGTCGTCATTGTTCTGTAAAAATTATTCCATCTTTTTCACGTATTCACACACATAATTCAGGTTGCCGAACATTCAGACTAAAAGTATGTAAGTACTCGAGGAACGGACACATGTTCTGACTTTATGACGTTTCATACTTTTTTTTTCCATCTCTCCTATTTACCATGCTAGTAAATCTGAATGAACTATACTCCGGTGCTCATGAAACCTCCCTCCTATCCGGCCATCTAACCAAGCAGCACCTGCTTCTCAACACCCCACCTCTCTGTCAATGCCATGACCAAGACCACCTTACCATTAATATGCCACCCTTAATTCCACTGCCCACCTCGTACCCGGGCTCTAGTGACGTTAACGTGAGCGTTACCTTGGTGGCTGTAGGTGCATTTCACTCCTGTTACTATTTTCCCAACTGAACACCGTCCGAGAGAGAGAGGGGGGGGGGTTCACAATGACAGAGCTGGGTCTAGCTAAAGCAAGCGCTGCGGCCCAGGAATGCAAAACGGAAAATAGAGAGGCCAAGGAGGAGAAAAACAAAGCTGTGCAGGAGGGAGGGAGACAGAAAGAAAATCAATATCTTGCCTTGAAGAGAGGCCTACACCAAAGGTGCAATTATGCTAAATGTGTTTACCCGGCAGAGAGCCTCGGAAGTTTTGCTCTGTCGTGGGTGGAGTCGAATTAAAACATCATGACTGAGGCACGAGGATTCCGAACCGAACGCACCCAGAATCAGCTACCCTGACATGCAATTTTAGCCCTTTTTATAGGCACACAAGAGGACATAAAGGAAACAAAGGCCACTAGTTTAGGTTTTCCTCTCTCTGACTTTTAGATTTTATTGGTCCAAGAACACAGTCTAATTCCACCCTGGCAGTGGCTGTGTGGTATCTTGTGTCCCTTATCCTGCTCCTTGGCAAGTACATTCCAGTTTTCCTGTAGAAACCCTTTATTAAGTGAACACCTTTAGACTGTGATTGTAAGCCTAGTAGTTGACGATCCATGATGAAGTCATTCTTGAGGTTTATTGGGACTCCTTTTAGCTACATCTTCTAAGCACAAGAGTCCCCACCCCCTTATTAACCACATCTTACAGCAAATGCTTCTATGTTTCTTTTGAGCAAATTACCCACCATGCAACTGCTCCAGGAAAGGCTATGAACCTGAGGCTTGGTATTTTACAGGGATGAACCTGATAGTAGAAGTATTGACTATCCAGTACAGATACTGTATACTTGAACTAGGCCTAATATAAAAAAAAAAAACACAGCTTCTCCATAACAATGAGTAATTAACCAGAAATGGCAGTAAAAACTCTTCGCTAAAGCGAAACAACCAGAGCCAACTGGGATTAAGCATAGCTGTAGCAGTTATGCCATACATAGCTGCTCGGCAGTAGCCTGCTTTAGGCTGCTTGGCTTGTGTGGGATCTAAAGTCTCCTTGTCTAGACTAATTCCCTGAATATAACAGAGAACCTTTTTAACCCACACAGGTCTCTGGTATTCTCATGCCCTGTCTCATACCCCCCCACCCCCAAAAGAAAAAAATAGGAAATCTAGGTTTCCTGATATACCGTACATCAAAAGGTGCAATTTTCTTGTGATGGAGTTTGGGGGTATCAACATGACAGCTGGTGGACAGAATCTTAACAACATCATGGCCACATTAAGGCTGCTGGTACAGGATTGTATTGAGGTGGTCAGTTGATCTTGCATGAAAAACTGGAGTGCTGCGGAGCACCGCAATCCTTCTAAGAAACGACAAGTTGAAAAGCACCAGGGTGTTGACTGAAATGAGATTGGCTATGGAAAAATGTTGCTGGTATGCAGAAACATGTGTATGATATTCTTGTCACAACCAAAATGGCAAAATTGTGAACAGCTGTTCGCACAGTGTTCTCAAATGTTGTTTTTTTCTGCCTAAAGATCTCACCCGCAAAGTCACAAAGATAATTCAATCAACAGTCTTCTATGAGGTATCAGCTTGTTCAACATTGAGTCCCAGTTTGTCAAAACCGCAGCCTACCGTGAAATTCAAGTTGACGTATGAAGGAAAGGATGACAGTCAGGTGACAGTCGTCGCTGGTGCACCGTCATGGATCGCCTGCACTGGAAGTGATACAAGCTGTGGGCTTTTTATAAACTACATTACCCATCATCCTCTGCTTCCCGTCACCTGCCACGAGCCTATTTGACAGGAGCGGGCAGCGGGTTCGGTGGCTGCATTTCAACTGACACTATCGCTGGTGCAGTGCGGGGGTGCCTTAGTTAATGTCAACCATCTGAATTCGGGGGGCCACTATGCTGGGTGATGGGTAAAGCATTGTCACAGATACATTCGCCTGATGTCAATGCCACAGCAACCATCCCTCCACATGTCCCTCTCCACAGCAATATGAACAAGATCAAGTCTACAGTCTTGAACGATAAATAAAAGAACACCATCTAATAACCCTCAATGAGAAAAAAAACCAGCAATATTAGTGAAAATAAAAGACACATACCACAATATGGAAGCTGCTCTTCCATTTTGTAGAACAACGGAGAGATGAAACAATATCACAGTGTTAATAAAACCTTCCTATATGAGATGTGGGCAAGCGCTACTGCTGACCGTTCAAGTGAACAATACCGAGCACCAGTTATTGTTATTGCTAGACTAACATTATTCCCCATGTGTAGCCTCTGGCCCACTTCAAGGAGGTCAGTCAAAGACCGCCTGCGTAATGGTCAAGTATTCGTTTTGCGGCGAGAGGGTGTGTGTGCGGCAGCGACGGTTGCGGGGCTGTAGTGAAATACATTATGCCTGAATTGTCGCTCGACAGAATATGGTGGGAGATTACAGCTGCAGCCCTTTTTGCTGCCATTGTTTCATCCATCAATGGCAGGGGAAGGGAAGAGAGGAGGAAGTGAGTGAGACAACTGAGGCTGTACCCGTCCTTCCAGTGCCCCAAATGCTACCCCCCCCCCACCCCCCAACACCCCCATCGCAACATTCATGACATGCTAATGGGAGTGTTACAAGGTTCCCGACCAACCAAGCACAGTCATTACAATCTAATAAATAAATAATATATTGTAATGACTCGGCTCGGTTGGTGGGCAACCCTGTAACACTCCCATACTACGGAGGTCGAGCCGTCAGGATTACTCTCTGTTGTTCTTCCTGTTAGTGGCTTATCACATCTTTCATGGTCCTTGGACCCTTGCCATCTCTCTCCTTCGTACATGCTAAGCTTACTCTTGTTTTGACACACTCACTGTCCCTCTCTACTCATCCCCCTAATAACTGCTGGCAGCCTTGCTCTCGAAGGAATCTGAGACTCCATCCGCCTCTCTTTCTCTTCGCCTCACCCTGCTATCCTAAACCACCCCCCCAAAAAATGAGCTTGTTGGTACGGGACGGACACACACACACACACACACACACACACACACACTTTCTCCGCTTCCTCTTTCAGTGTACCATCCCTCGGTGCCCACACCAACAGGTCAAGTGCATGCAACAGCCTCGGCTGCCGACCTGTACCAGGGCAGATTAAGTGTGAGTGCGGGCCTAGGGTAAAAATATCTCATGTGTTTGGCCGCTATTCATAGCCAAGTGCAAATTGACTTCGCAGTGGGGTCACTTTGGGCGCTGGCGAGCTGTGATTTGAGCTCTCGAAAAGAAAAGAAAAAAAGCATCTGAAGCACGCCATATCAAAATCGGCAGAGTAAAAGATGTGTTGCTTAATTCGCCCGTCTCCATGCGGGCTCTGAAGGGCGCCACGTCTTCTCCATCTTGTGATATTCGAGACTCGATTGCTGCGTTGTTTGGTTAGTAGATGAACTGGAGCCCAGAAGAGTGGCTGAAGGCCAAAGTCACCTTTGGAGTGCGGTGGGAGGTTGGAGGCACAAGCGGGCAGGCTGGCGGGGGGCCAGTCACATGCTAGACTAAGGAGCCGGCTGATAGATAGCTCGCCTCCAACTGCTTCTCCACTGACCCCTACAGACGAATTAAAAAAAAATTCTCCATTGTTCACACTTCACGTCGGGCCGCCGGAGGGCACCTCACTGCCTGGCCAATCACACACGGGGACACGCGTGTGTAAATGTGCAGTGATTTTGAACAAGTAGGCCTACACACCAAAAAATAGCACAAAGAAATGAGTGGTATACACACAAAGACAAGTTTTAAATGCATGAAGATGATATGCACACACACAGGAAGGTTAAAGAGGAAAGGACACACATATCTACTTACCAGCTCTACAGTACCAGCGCTCACTGTAGCTATTCAAGTTGAAAGCATCAAGTGAAAGCTCCAATTACAATCACGGCAGAAAAATTTAAAAGGTGCTTGAAAAGGCTAATAACCACTAAAACCTCTCAATATAAACACTGCTGAACAGGGCACACACAAGAAAGCTAATTTCTCTTGTGTCTCTAGCCACTCTTTCGCCATGCATGCCTTTAATCTCAAGTCATTAGCTCGCAGGAAGTTATTTGGTTACTGGTGTGGTTTTATTTTCTGGATCTAGATAGGGCAAGAGAAGGACTATACATAGATACGAATGGCATACTTGGCTGCCGGGGAGGTTGGACTCACAAGAAGGGATTCTAACTCATTGACCGCGCTTAAATCCTCCTCTTTAACCATAAACCACAGGGGTCAAAAGCCTTGAAACGATGAATGTGCTATGTCGCTGCTGTCTGAATCCCATCTTGTTAATGAAAGAAAGGTCTCTGTTGCACGAGATCCCACACACAGGCATGTAAGTCATCTTAGGTTACAGATACCTTCTGACAAAGTCTCCCTGACCCATCTCGCGTGCTGTGCATACTGTACAATGAGAAGGAGAAAAAAAACTAAATTTTCCTACTTTGAAGTAGGGATGCACAATATTGGATTTTTGCCGATATTCAATATGCCGATATTTTCAAACTCATTTTGGCCAATTGCTGATGCTGATATATAGGCCTATACGCATCTTTATTTTTTTAATTGACGAGAACAAGTCTCTCCTGTACTAAAATTATCCCATTACTCTTACTGTGATGACCTACTTGTACAGACATCATAAAACATTTCCTTTGATACCCTAAATGGATCATTTTACAAATGTAGGCCTGGACATTCACTTGTAAAAAAAAAAAGGAAATAATTTCAACTTAGACTACACGTAAAATAGGCCACAATTTTTTACATTTTCCACCATTAATTGCAGTTAATACTGTGCGGTTAATAGTTGGGAAATTACAGTATAATATTATCGGCCAGGCACATTTGGCAGAAATGTTCACATAGGGCAGATGCTAATTTAAGTTTTTATCTGTCGATACCGATGTTGTTCCAATATCTTTGCCTATAGATAAAATGAACAGAATGAACAGAATCACTCAAAAACAGATTAGAAATTGAAAATGATTTGAAATTCCCACCACTACGGCCAAGTAAGACCCTTCTGTAATTTACAATGGAGAGAACCACTTCATAACTATACTAGCCAGGCACAGATCATCGCCTCCACATGGGGGTACATGCTAAATGCACTGGAGGGTCTCTCCCTGTGGTAAAACAACATGGTGGTGTAAAACAACAGAAATGGTGTGCTCGGTTGTGTGAGCGTTTCATCTTTGGTGTGCCCAAAAACATTGCTCAAGGCTTGTGTTGTGACTGACTGACAAAGACCTCCACCGTGGTTCAGTAAAAATTTGCCAATTGTACGTTGTTGTTAGCCATGAAAATTGCAAAAGTAACATTTGGTCGGCCCTCTTTTTCCAAAGCAACGTACAGTATGAGCACGTACAGCTTTAGCATAGTGGCACCACTGGGAATAAAACCTTTAACAGTTTTAGTCTCTTGCTTTACATACTGGACAATATGAGGGATGTAATTCTTAACCCTGGCAGTTTAAATGTAAAACTTTATCCCCCGACTGCAAGACCACAATGTAAATCTATGCAAATGGTTTAGGGCATCCGTACCGCTTACAGAAACAAGACAATAACCTCACCACTGTCACACAGTGCAATCCAACCATTGGCGATCGTCTCTGAGCTATGCTAATGAGGTAGCTAAAACTGAGGTAGATGGGCAGATAAATGATCTGGTTGGCAGGCAGGATGGTCAGGCCTGGCCAGTTCTCTGCTGGCATCAACCCCTCTCTGTGCCCTGGCACAGGCCTCGCCCACAGCAGTTGGCAAGCAGAGCGATCGCCATCTTGGTGATTTCAGAGTTAAGAGCACCCCGGTGCGTACCAATGAGAGTTTGGCTGTAGTTTGAATAGCTGCTAAACACCAAGCCCGCCCCGAACCCCCTCCTTATTTCATTTGCCCTTATGGTACATCCCCAGAGGGCTCGAGTTCAAATTCATTAGTGCTCCTTTATCTCCATGAAAATGGAAAAAAGCCTCTGTTCTGCCTCCACCTACCTCCTGTTACTAGGCTACACACTCCCTCCCTCCCTCCCTCCTTTAACACTTTCCTACTCTAGCACGTTTCCTCTTCTTTCACTCTCCCCTTACTCCTCTTCGTCTTCCTCCTACTCTCTCTAGCTATCACTCTCTGGTCCATCTCTCTCTCTCTTTCTCCCATACTTGCTCACATCTCACCAACCTCCCCTGTTCGTATCCCTTTCTCCTCCACCTCCACCCCAGGGGGGCTCTATTTATTGTGTGAATAGAACAACATGTTTTTGTATTTGGTGAGTACTGATGTCCACACTGCATTGTGGCTGCTGTTTGCATGACAGTATCTCTAACTGCTTTACAAAAATACATTTTCTTTTTACTGGCCGTTTTTTTAAGAAGAAACTGCCCTACAACCGTGCAGCTGAGGTGGGAGGGCACTGTGATAGTCAGTCCAGGGATTCAAACAAGACACATTTGACACCAGCTGGCTCTTACCTCCTGGCTACTGCCAGCCTCCAATGCACTAAAGCACAGCTAATGTACAGCTGCTTATCAGCTACTCAATCGTCACAAATGACACAAATCAAAGTCAAAGCAGGTTACAAGCTGTGGTGGTTGACCACTTTATGTCCCCAATTACAAAAACCTCATAGGAGTAGGTGACAAAAAATGGGGGGCCTTTCCCCAACCACTACCCAGCAACGCTCCCCGACAGCGTTAATATCCCCAAACAGCAACAGTGTGACATGCTGCCCAGGGGCCTCTGCTGTTTTATTAATCAGAATTATCTTCTCTGACAGAGAAACACAAGGGTAAATTCCTGCCCTTCCTCCAGTTACCTTCAGCTCAGTGGAGGATCCTTACACTTCCAATGGTGAGAAAAGAAACAGGAACTGTAGGAAGAGGGGAGGGGTGGCTGATTAAAGAGATGAGCACACATTTAATAATAGAGGGTTGTGTGGAAGCCATTTTTTTTAAATACAAAGCGCATCCAGGGGCGCGGGGGAAGGGGGGGGGGGTTCTCCCCCCTGCAACTGTCTTCCCTGTCAAACATCCTGTATTAGTTGCTTCACCATTTACATACAAATGTCGTCCTCCATATTCCAGGAGGCTTTCGGAGGCTCTACACATGACAAACCTCTCTCCCCGCCATCCGGAAGACAAGCTTGTGATGCACGGCGAAGGGCGGCGCAACTCAATGCATCTCGCCTCTGGCACGCTCCCTCGCTCTCCCTCCCTCCCTCCCGTTCTCTCTCCCTATTACGCACCACTGGTGTAGTGTAAATTATGTATCCAGACTAGAGTACACCAGAAGAGGAAATTTTTTCTATTGGTATTTTGAAAGAGCAGGGCGACAGGCTGTTTGAAAAGACACCCGAGCTTCCGGAGCTGTAATTACCCACGCTGCATTGTGTTTGCAGCTTTTGACAGGGAGGGGGGTTGGGGGGTTGGATAAGTGAACGACCGAGTTATTATTAATACAAAATAAACAGTCGCAGCGTTGACGGACAGAGGAAGCTAAAAAGAGGGTGGGGGGGGGGGGGGAATGAGGACCTGACTGGGAGCAGCAGCGGGAGAGAAAGAGAGACACGCGACAACGGACGTCTTTTACTAATGGAGGCGGAGGCGTCATCTGCATACAAAGTAACCTTTACCGCCTCAAAATCTCCAACCTTGCAGGACTGCTGGCACTCCACCGAGCGGGAGAAGGAGAAAGAGGAGGAGGAGGAGGAGGAGGAGGAGGAGGAGGCGGCAGTGGCCCACATAGCGCCAGCGATGCCACCTCTCATAAACCGGGACGCGTATCCCCCGATGCATAGGGATGAACAATCGGCCTGACAGGCAGGTAGTTACTCCTGCTTAACCCTGGCTAGTGCAGACTGATGGGACGCAACACCGGGGCCCTCCTCCCTCTTTATATCACGCCATCTTTTGTTCTGCTTCCCCTTTCCTTCTCATTGCTGTTGTCTGTAGAGCTCTCTTATCCCTCTCTCTCTCTTCTCTCTCTCTCTCTCTCTTCTCTCTCTCTCTCTCTCTCTCTGTCCTCGGTGCTCTTCTCCCCCCCTCCCCCCCGGTCCCCCTATCCTCTCCCTCCCAGAGGCCCGTGTTTTCATGCTTGCACTACACACAATTACTCTCATCCGTCAATTATCTGCCTCCTCCCGTTTATCCCTCGCTCCCTCTTCTCTATGACAACCGCACAACTCCCGTTTCACCCCCAGCACCCCCCCCCCCTCACTTCACTTTGTATAAACACACACTTGCACACACGCGGGACTTACACACACGCACGTTTTCTTTTCCCCCCGGGGCAGCTGAGACCCAAGTACGTTTCTCTACCTTCCCCCACGCGCTGCACTTGTGTTTTCTCTTCCAGACCAGACAGATGTCCTCGCAGTTTGGATGTGAGCGTTCAGAGGCTGGGGGTGCAAAGCAACAATAGCACAAGCTATAGTGGGTGGAGAAGGGTGAAGGGGGTGAGGGGGGGGGGGGGGGGTAGACCTACATGGCTCGGAGCTGAGGCCTACCCATCCTGCCCTGGGCTTTCTGTCTCGGCACAAAGAGCCAGCAGATTAACAGCTTTTAGCGCACGGAAACCCCGATTTCTCCCCCCTTTTTCCTCCTCTCTCTTTTCCTCCTCTCTGGATGACTACTGACTATGCTTCAAATCATCTCGTCCCTCTTTGTCCTCGTACCATCTCACATAATATACCCGGTGCTCACATGTCCCTGCGTGCATCAACATGTTACGTGATAACTGGAGGGGGAAGAATAGGCCTCCTGCCCGGGGCTTCCTTGGTGATGCCATTAAATGACCACTTGCATTGCTTACACTACGGCACTTCTACATAAAAGGTCATCTCTTTGTATTGTTCTGGTTTTCAGTCGGAAAAAATAGCGCTTTTGTGCTCAGTGTATTGAAGTAAAGTCTTCTGAGCACACACACGCACACATATATATATATATATATATATATATATATATATATATGTGTGTGTGTCACTATCTAAAGCCCA
>JAOEHI010019131.1:13390-28342 GCA_025447815.1 Percopsis transmontana | reverse complement strand
TGAGGCACAGGCGACTTCAAGCTCGTAGAAAATATCTTTGATGACAGTTAATTGTACAATTACTGAAAAATGTAAACAAACCACACTGAACTGCTGAAACAAAGTAGAAAACACATTTTCAAGCGCCATGACATAGGTTGTCCACTGTTTCAGGTCCGTCATTGCGTCGGCTTTCCAACGAAACTAATGTAAATTCATAACTACATTTTGCTTTTTTATTACAATTTACCTAAACATGGTTTACTTTTGTTATAAAATAAGCTAAACATTTTCATTATTCAATAAGTGTATCAAGCTGATACAAATATTGAGTAGATATTGTCTCACAACAGGCCTATACGTGTCTAGAACAGTTTAGAGCAGGGTTTTTAATAACATGCGTTAAGAGAAAGAAAAGCAGATATACTTTATGTATATTTTATTGTGCATTATATTATTAAAGTCAATGAGTCATTTTCTGTTAGAGAATGAGTCCCGTCTTATTGCCGCCTCAATACCAATGTCCCCATCATCCCTGACCTTTTATCTCTCTTTCCTGTCAATTCCTGCGCTTCAAATAGATGAGGCTCATGGCTGGGCAAAGGACATTGAGGTCCTTGTTTTAATTTACTGGCTAGCACATGATGCTGCTGTGGCCTCCCCACCCTCAGTG
Organism: Percopsis transmontana; assembly: GCA_025447815.1. Classification (NCBI taxonomy): domain Eukaryota; kingdom Metazoa; phylum Chordata; class Actinopteri; order Percopsiformes; family Percopsidae; genus Percopsis; species Percopsis transmontana. The sequence continues at coordinate 27,690 of JAOEHI010019131.1, read as the reverse complement.
CTGACTCCTGTCTTAGGACATCCTACAAAACATAAAAGCATATTTCATAACATTCAACAGTAAGCTGTCCCAAGCCCAGAACATCATTGAGGTCAATTGGAAGAATGAAGACTTCCTGGCCGTCCTTTTTTTTTCTTTTCTTTTTCCAAGGCCCTTTAAGTCAGCACAGCATTTGCTTCCGAGGTCATTGCCTGTTGTACCATCCTAACATCTGCATGGACAACGGTGATGTCCTCGAAGCTGATGTTGTGGAGCCTGTAGAACCTGCTGGGGAAATACCAGAAGCCAGGGGATAAACATCAGGAGAGAACTTTAATGGAGCCCTCTCTGCAACTGTGTCCGCTCCAGTGGTGCCTGCCTGTCACTACCCTTTAGGAACATGATTACTGCTAACTGACCTGCCTTTTGTTGGCCATGTTCCTGACACTTTGTGTATATACAGTAGTTGTATACAGGCTTTCTAGAGGGCTTAAAATTAGCTAATATTCTGTACCAAAACAAAATACCAAATGTGATTTACTAGTTATTTCGAAATAGAACAAAACTTTTTACCCAAGCAGTCTGCAGATTTCCCTGCAGTGTTTTCCCTAACAAATGCCTTAAAGTAACACACAATTAGAAACTCTAGCACAACAGAACGTGTAAGTAACATAATAGCAACAATCCACTATATTGGAACGAATATGATCTAGAGTTCCTTTTTAACGCTTTTAATAGCAGTATTTCGTTTGCTTGTAAACAAACGTTTGTTTGCTGACCACTGGTGGACCACCTGAGGAAATAATTATGTCCTGTACGCTACTGTATGACTCGTATGTCCAAATTGGCAGGAAATGGTAATGGGACTGCAGCCACTTTGCCGCTATACTAGGGCTGCAACTAATGATTATTTTCTTGATTAATTGTTTATAAATATATAGTACTTATAATAAATTATATATAAAGTAATTTATTATAAGTACTGTATATTTATAAACAATTAATCAAGAAAATAATCATTAGTTGCAGCCCTAGTATAGCGGCAAAGTAGTTTAGTTTAGCATTGGTGGCCATTTACAAGTTAATGTAAACTTGCAAGCCTGTGTTTGCTTCAGTGTCACTGTGCTTGGCAGGTCACTTTAGGTCAGCAAAATTACTTGACATGAGCAACATTTTCCAGTTAATAAGGCAATGTGAAGCGATACATTTTCTTAGTAATTTGATAATGTAAAAAATTGAGCACCTAATAAAATTGTTTTCTCTTTATTACAGCTCAATGCAACAATGATTTCCTTTTTGATAAAATATTTTCTTTAATACTGAGGACACTTAACACTTAACGTCTGTTCAACTGTGCCACTACACTGTTGGCCAATCAACCCCTCATTTAAAGGAAAATATCTACAACCCTCATTATCCCCAAGCAACTGTTTGATACTCCACTGGAAACTTTACCCAATGAGTCCAATGAAATACTTCTTCATGAAATTAATTGTATGAAAATGCCAAGAAGCCCAGGATGTAACGTTGACGGGTCTCCCTCACAACATTTTTTCGGGTCAAAGACTCCGCAATCCAAAGCTAGAAAAAAGAGAGGTTCCTCCAAGGAACCTATAGAGCAGCAGCCTGAAACAAGCCCGATCGAGGCTTGCACCAAGACTTCAGAAGTATTACCTGTACCTCCTGAACAGCTGATGGCTAATGGGCATGAAAGCAAAAGAAGGGGTGGAAGGAAAAAGAAAAGTGACTCAGGGATCCCCGAATCTCTAGCCAAAGAGCCACCAGGTGTTATACTGAGCACTAGCCCATCCGATGGCCATTCTTTAGCAAGTACACCAAAAAGGAAAAGGGGACGACCACGTCTTAAATCCACCACTGAAAACCTGTTCCCCATGCCAGTGTCCCCACTTGGAACCCAACAGGACAAACCAGTAAATACTACAGTCCACAGCGAAACAGAGGTATTAAATACAATTTTTACTAAGAATTACTATGAATTATAATGTTGACGACTTAAAATGTTTGTATAATCAATAACTGCTGTTCAATTTGGTATTATTTTCAGCCACCAGAACTACATCCACTGTATGGTAAACGTGTGACCCGAAGTAATGTCTCAAAGCAAGCGACTGCAGGAAGAACCACATGCCCTGGGCAATACAGAAAAAGGGAACCAAAGAAGACATTACAGGCCTGCAGTAAAAACAAAGTTGTCCCAGCTATGCGCAGGCACAGAAAAGCAGGGCATATGGCGGATGCAGATTTACAGACAGACACCACCGCTCAGCCACCACAACGCAGAAGACCAAAATTTGAGCTTCAACAGTTAGACCAAGGTTGTTGTTGTTGTTGTTATTATTATTATTATTATTATTATTATTAATATTATTATTATTATTATTATTATATAACTAAAATAAGCCTTGTTTTATATTTGGTCATTGTCAATAATGACCCATTCTCTTAGTAAGTAATAAAAAGTTTTCCTCGTGATATTTGTACCATCTTTTCCTGAGCATATTGACTATGTTCATAGGCAAGCTCCGATTCCCCACACCAAAACATACACATGTTAAGTGTGTCTTTGAGATATATATATAGAACCTCTGAATATAGACATATCTTTAAGTGTCTGCGTGTAAACATAGTCAGTTGTTATTGGGAAATCTTTGTCTGTCAGGATACTATTACAACACTTCATTTACAATCTAGTAATGGGAATTTTAAATTCTTTAGTTTCAGATACATGTAATGAAGATGAGACATCGATGTCTTCAGAATTGTCCATAGAGCTTAGTCAACATGAGGACAAGCTGGCCTTCTCTATCCTTGAAGAGGAAGAGGAGGAGGAGGAGGATGAGGAGGAACTACCAAGTTTCTCAGCGCAGATGAGCAAAAGTGAGAAACATTACGCTGTGTGCATGTAGGGCTGGGCGGTATATCAACTTTGTAAGGTATATCGATATATTTTCAAACGAGATAGGATGAGAAAATACCATTTATACCAATATAGTTTGTTGCATTAAGTAACCTGTTTCTTCTGTAAAGCCATGCCAGCGTTTGCTCCTCTCCCACACTCTCCGCACAATCCCGCCCGCAATGCAGAGGGAGAGTATTCATATAACTTTGTTGCTCGCCTGAATTGTTGTCCTAATATGTTAATATATTTGTGATTCTACACAACTGTCCTAAAACATGCATTATATTATGTTAATACTGCACGATCAATGCAGTGCAACATATATCATGAGCCAATCAATTACGGGGCAATCTGCGTGCAGTGTGCAACAGGCTTTAAACTTTGTGATGCTGCTGCAACCTTGGACACGAAGCCCTCGCAGCCTGAAAAGCCCCGAAACAAATTGCTTCAATCGAGCTTCATTTACCGTATAAAAAGGAAAGTACCAAGTGGCGTGATATAACTAAGGTGGTGGCCTACCATGTATACATTTGCTATTTGCACAGCTGTGTAGGAGCATTCTCAGATATATTCCTATTTGTATTTAGTATACTGTCGGTTATTTTTATTTATTTTTTTCATTTACATGTTGATATATAGTGCAGCTGTATATATTATATTTAGAGGTGATGTGTAATTGAACATTTGTGTTTCAGAGCCAACCTCTATTACAGAGGGAGTATTTGTGTGGTGCAAATTCAGGAGTTATCCGTTTTGGCCCGCAATGGTAAGTGATATGCTATCTCATATTCAGAGAGAGAGAGAGAGATTCAGCCTTTTACCTCTTTTCTGACTTGTGTCTGCCAGTTGATAGTCAACGAATCATAGATACCTGTCCATGCCATACCAGTATAGACACAAATGTACATATAATTTCCTTTATTTTTATTGGGCAGAGCCATCACCAGGATGCATAGGAAGAATAAATCTTGTAATGGCGTTGTGGCAAGATTGCTACCACTTCCAGCAGCGAAACGTCCTTGTTATATGCTCACTTGTATGTAAATTGAGAAACGGCTACTGCAAACAGTGTTGGGGAAACGCTGCTTAGTTTATTTGTATTTTTTATGTTATGATATTAATTCTGTCCTTACTGTCTCTGCAGGTTAAAAACATGAACCGTAAGATAAGAAAAGCCAGCATTTTGTTTATTGATTCCCCAGTGATTGAAAAGAAAAGAAAAGGGTATGAACCTAAATGTGTGTGTGTTTGTGTGTGAGTGTGTGAGTGAGTAAGTAATAATTGCTTATTTTCTTTGTGTTGTTTAAGGTTAACTGTGGCTTTGAAAACCTTGAAGCCTTTTGACTGTGAAGAATCCAATAAGTTGGTGGTATGAATCGGTCTTAACAGACTTAACATTCCCAAACTCTTCTATGTATTTTATGCTAATGATAGCATTTGAGCCTGGTTTGTTATTTTGTATTCTCTTGCAGACCATAGCCAAAGAGAAATATAGTGATGTGGTTGACTGGTCCCTGGAGGTGATAACGGACTATAGATTCCGTATTGGTAAGCAGAGTACTTTTATAATTTGGCAGGTGACTACTGCGACATTTGTGGGAAAATTACATCAAGCAGTGTTTTATTTCTTTTCTTTCCGTATTTTATGTAAAAGTAGTAGTCTTGAAAGCTTCCGAAAGATCTTTTTATTGCACCCACAAACTTGCTTTGTGGGTGCTTTTCGGTGATGTGTAAGAATTTCCATAGTAACTGAAAGAGGAACCTCTAGAGCGATATTCTACAAGTGGAGTTACATTGCTTCCTCTTTCAGTTTATTATAAATATATATTGAGATAGATAGTATATGTTTAGATTTTTTTATGTATGTCATCTCTAGGTGTCACCAAGATGCAAGACACTCAAAAGTTCAAGATTTGAGCGTTTAAGAGGAATGTATTGCGAATATAATTCATAATAGTCTGTCTAATGGCAACTATCTACACTGTATCTATTCTACTATTTAGCACTGTAATGTCATGTAAACGTTATATAAATTACATTCTCCACTGTGCCTATTGCACAGCTGACTATCCTGTGAGGGGGATGCCTACTTTATATATTTTCATAGATGATTACTTTTTGAGGAGATTTTCTTTGTCCAATTGGATGTTAAGATTAGTGATTGTAAAGCTCTTTATGACTGAGCTGTGAATAAGGGCTGTACAAATAAACTTGACTGTCTTTTGCAGCATGTGGTTCATTTACTGGCTCCTTCGTTGATTACTTGGCTCATGATATGAGTAAGTTCGGTTGTTAATTTCTACCATTGTTCTCTTTAAACTACTACAAGCAGCCTTTTCTTGACCACCACGTTTCCTTTGCTGTCTATTGCACTCTTAGGTTATCCAGTGAGGAGGAACTACCCTCAGGGAGAGTCAGGAAAACTAACAATCTCCAGCATGGTGGAGATTGAGGAACAGTCTGACAGCATCAATGAGGGCTTCGATAAGCAAAAGGAAGAGGTCGCCAGAAATACAAGAAGGCTTCTGCCCGATAGGACCCATGTTGCCCACAACCGTGCCAACGAGAAGCTTGTGCAGTTTATTGTCAAACAGCGTATGGTGGAGCAACACCTCCTGGTAAGGACAGACGTAAGCAGCTTTCCTGCTGTTGCTTATGTAAACTGTCAATGGTCAACATATTATTTAGCATAAGTGTTAAGAGTAAGGGCCCCACTTAGTAGTTGGTGATGGATAGATTGGTATTAAGGGTGCCCCCTGCTGGGGATTTAGGATGTTGTTTGATTGGTTTGACTTGGCAGCTGCTTCTTGGCGGCATCCTACACTAGAAATACATAACCAGCCTTAAATAAAGATATTTCCACAGGCTGTGATGAGTGGACAGCAGCAGTCCAAATGGCTACGCTCCTTTCTAAATGGCACCCAGAAACGGGTGGTGGACATCTACCTGGAGGATGACGAGCAGATGGACAAAGTCTACGGATACCTGAAGCAGCTCTGTGAAACAGCCACTGCCTCTATCATGGCCACGGTCAAACTCTTTGACCCTGTTTGCTTTGTCCTGGATGTGCTTCTGCCTGAGGTGAGCTGTGGTTTTCATGGTTTGCAGGCTGTAAAAACCTAACTACGTGTCCGGAACATCAATTTATCTAATTTCTTTATCTTTTCATTTGTACTTTGAAGGCTTGGTATGGAGTTTTAGAACAATCCTTTTGTGGGTTTTCAGAAATGCAGCTTTTGCAGACACGTTTGTGTTATTCAATGTAAAGAATTGTCTTTTTATACAGGCCATCATCTATGCCATTGCTGGAGTGGATAATCTGTCCATTAAGAAGGCAGAGGAAAAGTACCTGGAAGGACGGCATATAAGTAAAAGGTAAGCTCTGAAGCTGAATCATTCTATAATGGCGACTAATAATAGAACTAACTGGTTTGGTGTTTTTTGTGTTATCTTAGAGAAAGACAGGAGTTTGACAGGATGATTGAGCAGCAGATGGAGATGAGATGAATGCTTCAGAGTAATGTGGCAGAACTCAACAACCCAATATTGGACAAATTCTGACCAGTTCAATTACTTTTTTTTTTTTTATTTGAATTTTTTACCACAAAAATGGATGAAGAAATGTGATCAAATGTATCATGTGAGCAAAAGCGTTGAGTCAATAAAAATTCCATGGCACCTCTAATTAGGTTATATGACTGTGCCTATTGAATCTGAAAACTGATTATTTAATTGGTCCGCAGTCACATCAGCTTTGTGGCAATGTTCACGGTCCATACAGCCTCATAGTCAGATTTATGAGCATGTGACGCAGTTTTGGTGGAAATCCTGAAGTCCAAACCTTCTATATTTAATGCCCCCTACAGGTTGCATGAATGATTACTATGGTTTAATAACAGTTCACAACAGTGGTCTAGAGTTTCTGCAAATAATACAGGTCTACAGATGGATGGGGTATACAGTACTCGACATGACAAACGAGCACAATATTTGTAGACCGGTAGAGCCACTGCAAACTACACAAACTTTGTAATTCTCACTTTAGGATGGATTTTGATTCTACAGAATCATGTTTGCTAACTGCAATTAGGGGGAAAACAAATGTATATTAACGTACCACTATGTTGATGTGACATCAGTAATTATATTATGTTCACAATCTGAATATAAAATTTAATTTTATACCTAACAAGTTTGAACCAATAGTTTGCCTACCCATTGTTTCATAAATAATGTAAAATTATTATTAAATAAATAATTAAATACAAATGATTATTCTGAAGTATTTTTGATACTCCTCTACATATCAGAAAGGACACAGCCATGCATTTAGGCTCTTCTACAATAAAATCAATTAGGATTTTTCCTGTTTCCTTTTCAGAACATATTTGTTTTCGGTAATGACACACTGGTTTCTAAGTTGACAATGATTACACTGAAGGCATTCCTTTGGTTCCTTGATTTCATCTCTTAACTTTAAAAATAATGATTCTGTTTAATCAACCCTGTGTTATTGTATTACAAATTGCTGGTCGTCTTATTGTACCTACCTCAGTGATTATCAGGAGTGGAAAGTAACGAAATACATTTACTCACGTTACTGTTACGTTACGTTACTTGAGTAGTTTTTTTTGTGTATTGTATTTTTCAAGAAGTTTTTAAAATCGGTAATTTAAATTTTACTTGATTACGTTTTGAGTAAAGTATTGTATTTCGCTACATTACAAATTCCATCTGTTACTAAGTAAAAAAAAAAAAAAAACTTAGACTAACAAAATCTGAAAGGAATTAAAATATATATATATTTGTATAGATTTTTATACATTTGTGTCGATTTTTCTTTAATAAAAAAACTAAAAAGTTTTGGATTTATGACTCCTTGTCATATTTTCACTATATGGGAGAGATCCCCCCGCCCCGTTTTACAGTTCTTTTTGTAATGTAACTAATAACTTTTACTTGAGTAATTTTTCAGATGGGTAATTTCAATTGTACTTGAGTAATATTTAATCCAAGTATCGGTACTTTTACTTGAGTATGATATTTTTGTACTTTTTCCACCTCTGGTGATTATAGTTAATGTACGCCGTTTAATTCCGAATTTGGCCTACTGCATGTTGGGTAACAATATGCTAATACTGTGTCTTCATCACTAACCATGTAGTGACAGCAGATGGCGCTGTGTCACCACAAGTCGCCGCGGTTAACAGCTAGATACACATTGACGCTTCTACAACTACCTCTATATTGTGTGTATTGGGAAGCAATATCCTGCGAGTTCAATTTTAAAAGTTCAATGTATACTTTATTCCTAATTGGTCAGTTGAATGCCATAGCTGTTTTAACGTCTTACATGTTTATGTGATAGCTTTACTTAAATAATTTGTGGTATCCACTTTAGATGGCTTTCTCATAGTATTGGGTCGAAATAGGGTAGTAGGATTATAATGTTAAATCGTGCATGCCTTTGATGGAAACCTCTCACTATTCATAGAGAGGCTACTCACATGCTCGGATCCTTCTAACCTTTTCAATGGGATAGGCTTGTGGATTGTACCGGATGCATGTGAATTCAGTGTTCTGTCTAACTGTAGTGGGCAGAATAGTCTAGTAGGTGTCGTACTCCCAGCCGGAAGGCCGTGGGTTCAAGCGTGCTAAATTACCTAATTGTTGGCCCATTTGATTTCGTAAACTCATTATGCCCGCATCATGTTGTCGAACTCTTTTACACCGAGCTCTCTGTACTATTAAAAACGCTATAGTCAATCTATAGCATATGAACCTGACCATGATTGTCTAGTCCAGTGTTTCTCAAATGGGGGTACTTTGAGGTACTACAGGGGGTAGGCCTACTTGACAATTTTTTTCAGGTTTGAAGCAAATCTTTTTAATTCAATACTCCTTTTGTATGATCAAATGCTATATTTATGTGTTTTTTTTCTTCTCTTCTATGTATAGTAATAAGTGTTTGGCTTTGACCGGAATGGAAAGGGGGTACAGAAGCCCAAAAAGTTTCAGAACCACTGGTCTAGCCTAATGGTCATATGGTTGAGAAGGGGTCTGGCAGGACCCGCCCATATCCAGATGTGCGCCTTTCTCTACTCACTCAATCCAGTCCCCTCTGGTGGCTTCAGTGAAGTGCAGAGCTGGCCAAGCACAGAAAATGATTAGGGTTATGTTGTACAGATCTGCAGCTTGATTAGACTACTCTTTAAGACGGGAATTTGGTGTTTTTGCTTCTACGGACTTTAAATCTTCTTTAGTTTTATTTCACCTTAGCCGTGATGGAGGAGGACCGGGGTGAATACGGTGCCAGAGCGCAGAGCGCAGAACCTCATTCATAAGAAGAACGCTTTAGTTTGCGTCAGCAGCACAGCAGGTAGAATGCTCGCTGCTCTGTAAGAAAACCACGGACTCGTTTCTATCTGCAAACCTAAGGACCTGTGTGAATTACTGCGGGTTTCAGAAATTGATTTCACTGTAGAAACCATTCTTGTAACTATTTAGCTATTGAGTTTTTGAAGTTCAATTAAAAATTTAATTTGCAACCAAACGGAACAACGTACGTATTTCTGCATGGATTTGGAAATTTCGCGAGGTTGTCTCAAGATTGAGAAAACCATCCTGCAGGGGCGTGGGATTAATTGAAATCGAGCTGGTCTTCTCTTCTTGGATGTGAAAGAACAGGAGTTTGTTTTTCATCCTACCCTTTTCATCCCTTCACTCCTTTTCTTTCGTCTCACCGCAAACATGACTTCACTGTCGGGGACCAAGGAGAGGTCTGTGACCAGTCGGGCGAGAAAATATGGGGTAAGTGTTCATTCCACCAGTGCTCAGTCAAGCCGTGCTCCGTCCGTCGGATGCAACAGAGAATGGGCTGCCCTCTCAAAAGCTTGATGCTCAAATAAGACAATATCTTTTTCATTTCTTTTTCAAACATTTCATTTTGGCATACCCACGCCAGAAGTTGTTTATAGTGTGCTGTACTAGACCTGTAATAGCGCGTGTTTGACTGGATTAAACCCATTACCACGTACCTGTACGATGTTTTAGCCCTACGAGGAGCCTCACATTATACCCAGCCTAGGCTACCTATCAGCATCATTGTTACTGCTGACTTGTTATATTTCAGAAGCTCAACTAGGTAGGCTACATCAGGTCTGGAATATCTGCAGTGGAAACATCTGAAACAGCCAACCCGATGGCAGGTTGGTGCTATAGGCTAGGTGGTGCATTGTTAGGTTAGTGCAATTTGAATTGGTATTGAAGGTAGAAGCCATGTGGCCCCAGCATTCCCTCACTACCCCCCCCCCCCAATCCCACAACACATACAATGATCAATCCATCCATTCATAAGGTTTACTAAGAGACTTGAAGTGATGAACGCATCACTTCAAATAAACAATATGAACAAGTTCTTCTAACTTAGTGTTATTCATTATTTCCTCTCCCTAGATGCCCGACACATCCCCTACAAAATCTGCCTCTTTCTCCCCTGAGACCTGGTACCGGAAGGCTTATGAGGAATCGTCCCGCGCCGGTATGCGGCCCACCCCGGAGGGAGCTGGCTCCATGCCCAGCTCCACAGGCACGCCGTCCCCGGGGTCCGGGACGTCTTCGCCGGGTTCCTTCTCTGGGTCGCCAGGGACAATATCCCCAGGGATATGCACAGGGTCACCGGGGTCCCTCGGCGGCTCGCCGGGCTTTGGGACGGGATCTCCGGGTTCGGGCAGCGGGAGCTCCCCGGGCAGTGAGCGAGGGATATGGTGTGAGAACTGTAACGCAAGGCTGACTGAGCTCAAGAGACAAGCGCTGAAGCTGCTCATACCTGGGCCTTACTCCAGCAAGGTGAACACCCTGTATGCTTTGTGTGTGTGTGTGTGTGTGTGTTTTCTACATGTGCTTTGCGCTCAATATTAATGGTTATTGATTATTTGAAGAAGATATTGTGGTCTGTTAGTGGTGAATTGATTATTTTACAAAAAAGGACATTTGAACATTATATGTCATTATTCCCTCACTTTTTGTTTCTCTGATGTATAATTCCTCACGAACGTTTCCCAGTAGCTCCTCTTATTTGGGCTTCCAAGAGTTAGAACACTTGGAAATGATTTTAGGATTTTGCCTGTCCCATCTTCATCTATCGTCTATCATCACAAAAGGTATCTATGTGTTCTGACATTGATCTGCCTAGGCACGGCAGATAACATCATCTCCAAATCCATACTGCCAAGAAGAACATTATAAATACTGATAGGATTGTGTTCTATTTCTGCCTTGCAGTTTACCGTACACCCGGTTGGTCAGCTCAACAGATCAATGGGTGTACCCTGCTGTATGCGGCCTTGTTCTTTTTGAGCAGATAAACATGACGTGTTACTGGAACATATTGATTGTTTATAGCATGTGTTAATCCATTAACAGATTGTTGCCTTTTTGTGGTTTTTCCTTGACATTTGATTGCTGTTTTCTGCTTGCAGCCAATGCAATCAATTTCAGTTTCATTAGAGGCATGTTTGTTTTTAGACAAATGGAGGGGAGATATTGCCCAGCAGGAATATGTCAGCGTGACATAGACAGACTGGACCTAATAACAATCACTTGTAATAATTTAGTCTTATGTAAAATTAGATGACAACAATCCTTTAAAAATACTTGTTTAAACAAGTTTATGTTGGGTTAATGTGGGTAAAATCTAAGCTGTGCACATGTTTATGATCCCAGAACACATCCATTAAACCAGGCAGGATGTTGCCTTTACGGTATTTGTGAAAGCGCGCGTTGGGTTTTGCTGTTCTGCAGCAGTTGGCAGGATTTTAGTTATGAACCCAGAGGGCCCAAACATGAGGCTGCGAGTTAATTGGTAACAAATAAGCCCATTTTATGCAGCATGGGGGCTAATAAAGTGCAGAAAGCAAGGGAGAGGGAGGCAGACAGGAATCAGAAACGAGACAGACAAAGCGATGGAGAGGAGAGAGAGAGAGAGAGGGAGTGAGAGAGAGAGGGAGAGTCTGAGAAGCAGAGAGGATGCAGTTTCTAATTAGCTGCTGAACATGGGGTTAATGGAGACGGTCGGGTAGTAGACTGCTAATTAAAACGTTGTTCATGAGGTTGGGTTTTGGTTGAAAACCTCCTTTCTGTGGTTACCATTACTGGTGCCTGGAATATACTGTAGAGGTGTGTGTGTGTGTGTGTGTGTGTGTGTGTGTGTGTGCGCGTGCGCGTGCGCGTGCGTGTGCGCGCGCGTGGAGTGGAGTATATTTTGCCAGCTGCAAATGAGGAGTTAGGCTATAAAATATGGCCTGACATGTTTACTGTATACAGTCCTAGTCAGGGTAAGACAAATGCTCTCCTTTGGCACAATTGTATGTATTGTTTTATATATAATATACTGTATATATAGTTTACAACTAAGTTGTGTGTGCATCTACGTTTGTGTGTGTGTGTGTGTGTGCTGGGTTCAGATAAAGTTTACCTCTTTCTCACCTCTCGTTGTTGATTCCTATTGAGTAGATTAAGTCAGGGAGTGGATCAAACCTAAACGATTTCTCACACATTGTTTGAATACACTAAAACGAAAGTACAAAATTTTAGGACACAGCCTAGTAAAACCACCCTTCTTTTAAGCTCTGCCTTTGCCAATTGCTTAGACTTGCACATCAGTCTGGAAACCATTTAAATCTGTTACAGAACCATCGGCCAATCCGTGTCCAGGTGTTCAGTTAGTGCAGCAATCAATCAAGTGCCTTGGTTCTAAAAATTGGCCCCACGTGTGTCCTGTTCTGATTGGCTGAAAGTGGTCCAATCACCTGCTAATGACTTAATTGACACCTGTTGTGAAACGACTTTAAGAGATATGCAGAGCAGAACAAATCAGGACCATAACTACCCCATGCACAGAAAATGCAGGTACTAGACACTTTTATCCAGTGATTACAGTGAGTACAATTACATGTATTAAGGAGCAGGTAGGGGTTAGACATCTTGCTCAAGGATGGTAGACCGGGAGGTTGGGGACCAAACCCAAGGCTTTCGGTTCTTGGTATCTTGACACATCTTGACACATCTTGACACATCTTGAGAGAGCTCATTAGCTCCCTGCAGACAGTTTTCCTGATGGCTGCTTGGGACCTTGGTGAACAATAGACCTGGTGAAGGGTTTTTCTTGCAGTTGTGTGTGCGTGTGTGTGTGTGTGTGTGTGTTTGTGTCAAGGATGTCTTGAATGTGACCTGCTAATATTGCTACAACCCCTGTGAACTGCCATAGCAGCAGTTCGCAGGGGTTGTGTGTTTGTGTGTGTGTGTTTCCGTGTCCTCCTGGTGTGCTGTCAACACCAGGCACCATGATATTCCCACCGGGGATAGAGACATGTGTGTCCCCTCACAGCTACACACACACACACACACACATGCACACACGCACATGCATGCACATACCTCAGAACCAGGTCTGTCTATCTTTGACACTGGGTTGCCATGCACACGCAGACACAGACACAGACACAGACACAGACACACGTGTTAATAACATGCTAATGATGACCTTCACTAGAACCACTGAATATATTTCTGTCAAGGCGTCTTCAGGGTGTCTGTGTGTATGTGTGTATGTGTGTGTGTGTGTGTGTGTGTGTGTGTGTGTGTGTGTGTTTGTGTGGGCGGTGGGGCTTAATGGGGGGGTTGAGAGTCTATGTTTCACTGTATGCTTGTAGGGCATGTTCAGCATTTGTGGGTGGGTGTCACAATACAATACAATACAATACAATGCAGTCATCACTGCAGATCACTGCTGAGTTACAAAGTGGTCCCTTTTGGGGGTGGACATGATAGTCTTAGAGGCGGGTGTTCTACTTACAGCTGAAAGGACCCGGGTTCAAACCCCAGCATGGGCCCACCTGTATATTGAACAAGATGCCTAAGCCTTACCTACTCCCTAATACTTGAAGTTGTACTGTACTGTACTGCAGTTGGCTTTGGAGTGGATTCAAAATGACCAACTTATAATTGTACTTGTGTAGTTAGCAGCTTGTATTACTGTTTATAACATACACTGAGGCACCTAGCTAAATTCTAATTCTGGCCTGTACAGTATATGGCTGATATAGTAGGACATAGCTGGGACTGAAACAATGTTGTTATATGTCAACACTGTTAAGCATTTTGTGTCTGTTTGCTTTCGTCCAAATTATAAAAAAAAAAAAAAAACTCAAGCTACGCCTGAAGTCCAACACATGCGTCTGCATAAAGCTGTGTTTATGTGCAGCTGTTTAGAGATTTGGTGATTGGGTTTGGAACATTTGTGTTGGTATAGGAGTGTGTGGAAATATTCTTCTCTTTTCTTCTGCATTTGTTTATTGTTTGTGCATTGCTTATTTGTTAGCTGCAGATAGGCCCAATCTTT
>JAOEHI010019131.1:0-13290 GCA_025447815.1 Percopsis transmontana | reverse complement strand
TATTCTTCTCTTTTCTTCTGCATTTGTTTATTGTTTGTGCATTGCTTATTTGTTAGCTGCAGATAGGCCCAATCTTTTACTTTCCCCCAAATAAATAAAATAAAATTGAGTGAGTGAATGGGAATGTATACCCTGTGTCTGGAAATGAATGTCTCAATTTGTGGTGGCATCTGTAGAAGGCAAGGCACACAGCACGGCTTCGAATGGATATCATCTAACTTGCTCTGTGTGTGTTTGAGTGAGCACGCCACCTACTGTGTCTATTTACTATGGCGGGGCGTGTGTACATGTGTGAGAGGGAGACAGAGCAATGCACAGCGTGCATGTGAAATTCATCCATATTTAAGACAAGTGGAAAGGGAACGTGAGCTAACCAGAGGAAAGGGGGGGGGGGGTAGATTGATGGAGGGAGAGTAGGATTTTTACGTGAAAGAAAGGTGGGTCCCTTTGTTTTTACTGGGGGACAAAAGTGTCCGTACTACTGGTGCTGTGTATGCAGCTGGAGAGAGTGAGAACCAGACGGAGACATGGAAAGCAGAGAGAGCAGGACAGGGGGAGACAGACAGACAGGCTAGAGGTAGGAGAAGATGACCGTGAGGTGGATAGAGGAAACAGAGTTTGTTATGTTTCTGTTTTGCCAGCAGAAAGGTTGAGGTTCAGCTAGAGATTGTTCTTTGTGGGGGTTATTATGAGCAGTGGAGGTTTACAGGTTTATGCACGCGCACACACACACGTATACACACGCACACATCGCACACACATTTTGCAGCCGCAGGGCTCAAAAGCACATCTGGCTATACAGCTGTAGTCATTTAAGGTCTTGGTCCCTGCTTCACCGGTGTGTGTGTTTGTGTGTGCGCGCACATGTGCGTAACCATTACATGCGCGCCCAAATCATCAATATATGGAGAGTGAGCTGTTTTTGGTTAGTCCTGTTCAGCTCATGAAAGTGGGTCAGGGTGCATTTGCGTATGCAGAGGTCAGTGTGAAACTAGAACCCACTCTGACATGAGAGAGAGAGGGAGAGGGAGAGGGAGAGAGAATAAGTGTAGTCCAAACATCCTGCAGACAGACACAGACCCCACAAAGGGCCGTCCTTTTACTATGGAGCTCCATCTTTTGCCACAATGGTTTGTTTTTCTCCAGAGCTCCATGTGGCCCAGGCCAGCAGTCTGTAGCCCTGCACAGCACTCCACTACAGCTGTCAAATGGTCAGGATACATGGGGTTCTATGGCTTATATCCAGTATACCCAGTGTATACTGTTTATAATCGAAATATGCAGCCTAATAGGATTTGGTTGAAATATTATTCTGTTAGCATGCTTCTGTTTTAAATCTTTTTTTCCGCACACAGTGACAATAACAGTCTTAATGTGGTTAATTCCAAAACACACATTTCATTATAACATTTAATCACAAAAAAGAAATCTAGGTTATAGGTCTACCAGTGACAAAATGTTGTTTTTTGCCAACAACGCATTCTTCTTTTATACAGTTTAACTGCTGGGGAGTCGGGACCAAATAACATTTGTGTCTTATTGGGGAAATGTAGCGTACATAACTAGTTTATCTAATCCCAGCGAGGATATAATTACAACAAGTGCTGTAATTAGCAGATTATCAGATCAGATGAAACCCAAGCACGATGTTAGAGCCGACTTTGGTTTTCCCAAAGGAGTGTTTCTCTCCAAACAGGTAGGTAGCAAGGTATCCCGCAATAATCAAACCCCCGAACACCACAGCAGCAGGGCCCTGGTAACCGTAGCAGCTGCCGTTGCCACGGTAGCAGTATGTGACAAATGTGAGCGGCATACATATCTCCGTCAACGTTAATGGGCTGCTGCATAGTCTGGCTTGTGTGTGTGCATGTGTGTGTGTGTTTCTGTGTGCGTGCGTGCATGTGTGTGTGTGCGTGCAAAATACATAAAGCATGCAGGTAATAATGGCTTTGCAAGGGTGTCTTCCCAGCTCTGCGTGTGTGTGTGTGTGTGTGTGTGTGTGTGCGCAGCAGAGCAAAATATATGGCATGTATGAGCTCCACTGTGCACAGCGAGTGTGTGTGTGTGAGTGGTAATGCCCCTCTGATGCCTCTCAGGTGTAGAAGCATTACCATATAAAGAGGAGTTTTCATCAATACTAAGAGACAGTGTGGATGGAGAGAGGCAGGGATGCTGACGCAGGCTCAATTCAGGAGCTGTCTCTCTCTAACCGATACCCCCCCCCCACACACACACACACACACACACGCACACTCTTAATTGTATAAGAAAAGACGTTTCTTGTAAGGCGGCACCGATCACGATAGTTGGGGGCGATACCGCTCACAGAGTAAGATCGTCCAATATCAATTTACTTTACTTTTTTTTCTTCACTCACACTTTTTTCATAAAGGAAAACCATGCTCTTTTTTATAGGCTGTGTTTCTGTGTCTGTGTCTCTTTCTCTAATGCAGACAAGTGTAGGCTAATAAGCAGAAATGGCAATATGATTGTTATGCGCTACCAGCTCACCATCACATATAGAAAGCATATACTGTGTAAATATAGGTATGATATGTATTGGCTGATTGATCAGTGGGTCAATCGGTTATTGATTAAAATATTTCATCTTTCACACATGGGACAGACTTGCTGTTTGAGTGTGTTACATGTAATACTACATAATACAATAATTCATATATGTGTAACGCTCTCTGTACATTCACAGATCAAAGGCCTTACTTTGACATTCAAAAATGTAACCCTTTTGCAGGATAAGAGGTGGAGGCAAACCCTGGCATAGTCGAGTGTGATTCATCAAGCCTTGTCTATTGTTGATTGATAGTTGAATATACTACACTAGACTAACAGTGATCTCTGCATGAAGTTTTGTTCAATCGCGTTAGGGTTAGGGTTAGCGTTGGTGCAACGTTTGCACCAACAGGCTGACAGTACAGCACAGTCTAACTTTAGCTTGCTTGATGAAACGATTTCATTGTTCACACATAAAAAACTTGAAAAGAACTGTGCTCAGCCTTCTCTAACGACCCAAGCCTGTCCGGCCCATTTTGATGATGCGGTGAGTCATGTAGACAGAGCACGGAGAGCGCTTGGGAAGTATATGTCCCCAGTTTTTGTCAATGTCAGAGATAATTTAGCTCTACTAATACCAAAATAGGCTACAGTACATGTTATGATTTATTTGAAGAAGCTACGCAATCCTTGAAAAATGAAACATTCAGCACCCCCCATGTTGATCCAATGAAGTACAAGTGGAACTACTTTGTTGCGCTACTGCAATTTATTGTAGGAAGATTAGTTGTCAGCTAATGAGGATCTAATCTCTCTCTCTCTCTCTCTCTCTCTCTTTCTCGTATTACCCCTTAACACACACATTTTTACACCATGCACTAATTTGAGACATGATGCCCTATTAGCCTAGAATACAAGGACAGAGTGTGTCTGAACGCTTGCTCACCGAAGCAGTCTATCTCTTCCCCTCTCTGTGTGTGTACATGGAGAGTGTCAGGGTGTGTTTCTATCTAAATTAGACTCTGAAGGGAGAGGCGAGGCGAGGGAACGACAGATGGCAGGAGGAGAAGGAGGAGAAGGAGGAGAAGGAGGAGAAGGAGGAGAAGGAGGAGTTGGTTCAGGAGCAGTGTCAGGGCTAATAAGAGGAGAATTTGGTTCCTAATAGTGTCATCACTGTCATTACAGTCGCTGACCCAAGACACACACTTAATTAGACTAACTAGCCCAATCTTCAGGCTGCTGCACACACACACAAACACACACACAGACACACACACAGTCTGTCTAGAGCTCAGTGGCTGGGTGGGAGTCTTCTTTCTTTCTTTCTTTCTTTCTTTCTTTCTTTCTTTCTTTCCTTTCTTTTGCTCTCCAGTCTATTGGGTATTATTATGAGCCTTTGGCTGAATAACACATTTTATTATACTCACAATTAAAGGTAATGTCTTACTGTCTGTACTGATGTGTTTGTCTGTTCGAGATGTCAAGTGGAATGGTTTAACTTGTAATTGTTTTTTATTTGCGGTGATGCAGTCACACACACACACACTTGCTTGTGTACACACTCACAAACACTCACACTCAAATACTGGCACAATAAAGTTTTGATAATTGTTACAGTATATCCATCAGTACAGATATAGCATGTCGGGAGAACTGAGCACAAGACTAGAGAGGCTCAAGACTCACATACACACATTGGCGCACACAAACGTGCAAATGTTCTCATGTATTTACAATTACACACAGCAATGCACAGATATATGACTGGCTTTCTATATAAACATTTAACACACACACACACATGTGCATGCACACACATACACATGTCTCGTCTCGATTATGGCAACAGCGCCTGCTCTGTAGTCCATGGCTACCATGGCAACTGCCTCTCGATCACCTTGACACCAGAGAAGGAAGTGGTGAGGACTAGAGGGTATATGTTTATACGTCTTCTTTGTCTCTCTCTTCAAAATAGAGTGAATAGAGTGTCTGTCTGTCTGTCTGCCTGTCTGTCTGTCTGTCTGTCTGCCAGAGTCTTGCTCATTAAACAGTTTATTTCCAGCACTGAGATCCACACATCTAACATTAGCCAACCTGCTGACGAAAACTCTCTCTCTCTCTCTCTCTCTCTCTCTCTCTCTCTCTTTCTCTCACACACACTCTCACACACACACACACACACACACACATACACACCAAATGCCACCAGCAGTGGCACTAAACACACTGTCACATAGTCATATCTAACACGTCTATCTTCAGCGACTCACGCTACAAAAGTCTCATGACAGGCCGAGGTGCGAGAGAGAGTGCATGAACACCCCAACTGCCAGACAGAGGGCACAAAATAGATGTGTTAGGAGGGTGATATAATCACTGCTGAAGTCTTACTAACTCATATACATTTGGTAGAATAATTATCTTGTAAGCTTCATGAATGCTTAGAAAGTGTTATTGGAGTTATTGATCTGTGTGCCTATAGTTGCCATCACTCAGGGTTGGATCCCCCACATGCCAGGACTAGCCGTAATTAATAAGGACTAGCCGTAGTTAATACTTGGAATTGAACTCACTGTACTGTATGTCACGTTGGATAAGAGCATCTGCTAATATGAGGCACAATTGTAGCTAGAGGGACAACAGTAAAGATTGGAGGTTATTTTTCCTGCCAACGTGATACGTTTGTTGCTATTACTATCGACTTGGCATATAAGAACTCTGTGTTGACACTACTGTGATTTGGTGAATGTGCCGCAGTAATGCTTATGTTTCCTACAACTGAAACTAGAAAATGCTGAAGCTGCTTCCACGTGGAAAGGATCAATGTGTTTTCCAACTTGACACACACATACGAACATGACAGACAATGGGTCCCTATTTTGACGATCTAAGCACGTAGCCTAAAGTGCTCAGCGCAAGTGCATTCATGGCGCTGGTTCAAAAGGGTTGTACATAGTGGTCTCTTAGTCTCGCTTGTTTTGGGGCGTAACATGCAATAAACCAATCAGAATATCATCTCCCATTCCCTTTAAGAGCTAGGTGTGTTTGCACCTTGAAGGATTGCTATTATAATGGCGCATTTGCCAAGTAGTAAGAAAGAACGTTCCGCTGCGGAGGATGGTCTGCCCGAGCAACAGTGGGATTCCTGCAGGATAAAATATCGTGATGTACGCGATAATAATCTTTCACATTGTAATCTTTTTATTTGTAATCTTTTGCATGTTTGTGCACTGCTGCGCGTCCCTGTGTGTGTAACAAGCACAGTGTAACTAAGCACGTTGTGCACCCACCTATGTAGCCGTGTATTACTATCGTTACTATATATTACTATCTTGATAATGCGCACACCTTATTTTAAGACCAACACGCCCACGGGCGCTCAAATGGGCGCAAGTGCATTTGCTATTTAAACAACGTGGGCGCTGGATGGGAAAATGACTGCGTCGGTCTGAAACTAGCAAAGACACTTGCGTCGCGCTTTGCGCCGCTTTGCGCCAGTTGCAAGATAGGGGCCATGGACCCAGACAGACACACACACAGACACATTGTAGCACACAGTCTCCTGCAGCCATGTGGTTGCATTAGTATTAGCCTGCAGCTTTTATTTACAGAGTGTGAGATCACTGCTGTGTGTGGGTCCGCAGACCAGAAGTTCACATGACAACAACCACAGCTGGCTTTGAAGCCATCTGAAGGACATGCTGCTCTTTCACACGGGATATATTCAAACAACAATCACATGAGCATAGTGTGTGTTGTTGGCAAAAACATTATATATATATCCGTACTGAAAAATATGAATAATCATAAACCTTACTGAAAATAAGGGATTATCAGGGAAATATCAGGGAATTTATCTGCATGGGAGACCTTATCTTGAGACAGTGTAGTACAGAGAGGACAAATGGGGTGTCTGATGGGAGGAATGATGCAAATGCTGATGACACAGCCATGATGAAACATACAGTAGGTGATGCACACCATGACATGGGATACTCTTTCAACGGTACAGTAGCCTCATTGTATGCACACACACATGTGTATGCTAACAGTGGCGGTGTGTGCATACCTTTTAGGGTCAGAACAAGAGAGAGGCTTCTGCCAGCCGGTTTACAAGCACTGTAATAGCATTCCTGCTCTGCGTGTGTGTGTGTGTGTGCACACACTTATTTACCCTGCTCACATTCCTAGCTTAACTATCTAGGTTAAGAGGGTGACTGGTGCCAAAGCTATGTTGAAAAGCAGAGCGTGTGGCTAAAATAACGAGTGATAGCCCATTGTGTGAAAGCCTTGTAAAGGGCAGGAGGTGAGAGGAGAACAAGGCTGGAGGAGAGCGAACGAGCATGTCAGAAGAGGAGTACAATAAGTCCATAGGGTTAACGGGAACATTTGACATTTGAGCTCGTGCTTTCAGTGCAGTGTACAAGCACGTTTCACCACAGATGTTAAACATTTAGATTCAAAACAAACTTAAGAATGTCTTCTAAACCTTGATTTTTAAGACACAACTTTTTCCTGTCTGTATCTCTGGGTTCTGAAGCCATTTTCTGATTGGACAATTGGTGTGTGTGTCTGAGTGTGTATACTTGAGTAAACCTGAAATCAAACCCTTACATAACACACAATTGTTGTTTTGTCCTCTGGCCTGTTTCACTTCATTTCCTCACCCTTGCATCGACCCATTCTGACAGTAATAAAGGTAGGTATCATCCACTTTCTCTCCTGGTTCCTTACAGCAAACCGCATCCCTTCACGTGTGTTTGCTCTTCTCCTCCATATTGCCAACTCATCAAGGACAGAGAGAGAATGAGTGAGAGGCATATGAAGAGAGAGGGAAAGACAGGCAGAAGGATAGACAGAGGGGGAGGAGAGATGGAGGTAGCTGAGGAGAGCAAGAGGGAATTAAATTGCCTGTTTGCTCGCACAATCAGAGAGAGAAAATAGCTTCCAGCTGTTAAACTTTCCCATTACTGTGGGCAGATGGAGCCTGAGGGCCTCTATTTAGAGGGGCCTGAAGTGGTGGCGGTTGTTTATTGTTATCTGCTATTGATTATATGACCTGGCCACAGACAGGTGTCAGAGAGAGAGAGAGAGAGGTTCTCATTGTATATACTGTGTATGTTTCTGCCTCTCTCTCCCTCCCCATCCCTTACTCTTCTCTTAGTCTTTATTTCTGTCTTGGTTGCTTTCTATAACTCATTTTCTGTCTTTCTATGGCTCCATGTATCTTTCCATCTTCTGGGAGTGACGAATTTTCCATTAATCCTGTAGATTTCTCTCTGATAGTGTTGTATATAGCTAATTGAAAACTCTTTTAATCTTCAACAAAAGTCAACATTTGATTATATTTCAGAAATTGCCCTTGAGTCTGGCAGGACAGAACAAGTAGCTTGAAAAGGTTACTACTTGTTCTTGTTGAGAGAGCTTCTTGTACATTGGGGGTCAAGGATTGCTTTTGGTGGTTTGGGTTTTTAATTTACATTTTTAAACTGGTTTTATTATCTTTTGTAAAATATGCATATATTTTTTCAGTGGTGTCTTAGTTATGAACCACATATGTTTTGGGATTATGGGTCAAAAACATCCGGTGATCTACTTAACAGTGTCTTAGCTAAATATTGTATTGTTGTATCATAATGCACATATCAAGCACCTCTCAAACATGTACTAGATATGAATGGCCTTAGCATGTATGTAATTACTTGTTTTAAAGTATAATTTTGGCTTTGTAACTGCATATAAGATAGTTTACTGACCATTTTATCTCTGTGCTACAAAGTGTATGTCTGTATGGGCATTGTGGTTTTTTGACTGTTAGATCCCTTTTGTTTAGTCCATTCAGGTTTGTGCAGGTTTGTGTGGGTTTATAGTTAAAATATGTATCTGAAAATACATAACATGTGAACACCACTGTCAGCAAATATACACTTGTAGGTGTTGTCTGTGTGTTTGAACAAGTAGGCCTATCTGTGTGTGTTTGTGTGCGTGCGCATGCTTTTTTTGAAGATACTGTATGTGTCTGTGTGTGTGTGTGTGTCTGTCTGTCTGAATATGCATCTCTGTGTGTGCGTGCATGTTTGTGCATTTCTCTGTTTCCCCAGCTCCGCCCCGGTGAGCCTCCTTAACCTTGGGATGGAGGGATGATGGGAGGGTGGAGGGGAAGAGTGGCTGAATGGGAGCGAGGGGAAGGAAAGAGTGCAGAAGGAGAAGAGAGCGTGTGTTCAGGTCTAGGGTACGGCAAGATGGATTACCCCTCGCCCAGAATGCAATTTGTCACTGTCAAGGGGGGAGTGAGAGAAGGGGGGGGGGGAGAAAATGTATGAACGAGTATGAACGAGAAAGTACTTCTTGGTTGTGAGAAAAGAGAGTGAAAACAGAAGGATACACATCCTTGATGTTAGCTGAAGCACTGCTGCAACGTGTTAAAGTGATTTGGAGCAAAGAAACGTGTCATACATACAAACATTTCATCTTAAATATGTTTTAAACCACGCACACTCACGTGAAGTAGTTTCACAGGTGGAGAATGAGCTTTTTTAGTCTACATGGTGGGGGTGATGGGTATTGGGGGTCAGCATGTTTTACCAATCAGGTTAGTGCTGCCACAGCTACATCTACTATGAACCACTATGTGTCATATACAGACCAAGAACCACTGTTTTTTTTAGGGGAAATCTGCTTAATGGAACATTTAAGATGAGATAGCAGCTGTGTGGCAGGGAACGATGGAGGAGATGAACAAATCACATACTGATGATATGTGATTTGTGTGATACTGGAATGTGTAGCTCTATGAAACGTAGTGATAAGGAAATCCTCGATGATAAGGAAGTAAAAGACCAGTCTACTGGTCTGCCTATGAGCATTAATCATGGAAAAAAGTTCAGAGGGTGTTAAAAATTCAGCAGTAAACAGTTAGCTTAGAGCTTTACAGCTGAAACAAGTTTTCAAGGAGGTTTTTATGTCTATACTTGATTACTCTTTGATCTCTAACTCTTGTACAGTAGGTGCATTGCACCGTCACTGCTGGGGTATAAGCTTCCATTCTATGTAGACCAATTAGCAGAGTACAAAACGAAATCCGCTATTGTTAGGAGATTCATTGGGCTTTATTTTTTATAGCCCTTCATCAAATTACAGCCTTGAAGGACTTCATAAGCCCATGTTTCACACAGGAAATTAGTGGCACCTCTTAACCTTATACTTAAATTAGAAAAACGAAAATTCCCTTTCTGTTACCTCAGATATCAGGTTGTGATCAAAAGTGACACCTATTTAATCATAAAACAGATAGCAGGCACCAGCACCTTTATTTTTATAGACATCTTTCACAATTATGCAAAATAGCAAGCCACTGCCTAAATTAAAGACCAAATAAAATGCAGGCAATGCACTAAACAGGCCCCATTGTAGACTACTGGCACATTTACATAAGTAGCAATTACACACAGTTAATTTACTGTCTGGCACCAATGAAGATAAGCCTATTTGAAAAACAAGTGCTAGTGTTGACAACTTTTATATAAAATAGTCAGCAATTTAAGACCCTACTTTATTTTCAGTCAGGCACAGATTTTGATGGCTGGCTAATTTAAAAGCAGACTCTGGTCTGCCAGGCTACCTAATTTACACCCTAGCAGGGTGACTCACTGCAGTTTTAGTGCATGAGCTATTAATGGCGCGCACACACACACACACACACACACACACACACACACACACACACAGAGTCACACGATTACACAAACACATACACACGCCCCTTGGTAGAACACATGAGAATGAAAGATGATAAAACAGAGAGAGAGAGAGAGAAATATGAAGATTAAACAGAGTTATTGTGCTTGGTGTAATCTGTAGAGTCTGTCTTCAGTATTTTGTACCCTTTCTGATTGGCTTACACAACCCACTGCACATCCTGATCAGTCGTGTGTGTGTGTGTGTATTTGCGTGCAGACCAAATATTGTAGAGCTATTTATACACACTCTGTAAGTACCACAGTGGCAGGATTTACAGCTGCTGAACATTAGTGTGTGTGGGTGTGTGCGTGCTCGTGCGGATGTGCTGTTGTGACATCAGAGATCCAGCCGGACTAATACTGTCCAGTCCCAGTTCACAGTACATCCCTCTTGGTCATGGCTCCGCAGTCCTATCGGATTTAAATAAACAGGAATTGTCTAATGATAATAATAGCCTACAGCTTAGACAACAAACACTACCCCCCCCCCCCCATGGACAACAGTTCAAAGCTTTGTAGACTCTGGGCTGCTTTTGTGTCTTCAATGACAAAAATATTCCCGTAGCCTGTTTAAAGGCGTTGTGTGTTTTGCTGGCCAGAGGGGGAAGAGAGGAGCTATTATGGATCCCTGTAACCAAGCACACTACAATAGGCCGTGTGCATGCGTGCATGCGCTTTATCACTCGTGTTTGCTTCCATACAAATATGCCGTTGCATGTTTTCCAACAGTTGTTCCTCTTAAACAAGAGATTTCAAAGTCACTAGAGGCAAAGCATTAAAAACGATACTTAAGGACTGCACAAAACTTAGATTTCAAAATCACTGAAATCACTGAATGATTACAGTACTTACACACAAAGTTTCAATTTGAGAAAACTCCCCCCCTCTCTCTCTCTCTCCCTCTCTCTCTCTCTCCCTCTCTCTCTCTCTCTCTCTCTCTCAGGCTCTGCCCCCTCTCTAAAAGACGTCTGCTATAATCACATTTTTAATTGGTCATTCCTTTACATGAGGCAGTAATGGGTGAATGAAGATTGGTATGGATATAAAGCCATCCAATTTTACACATGCACGCATGCATGCAAGCACACACACACACACACACACACACACACACACACACACACACACACACGAATGCATACACAAACAGCTCCCATGTGTTGTTGACATGGTGTATTAATAACAAAGAAAAATGCATTCAGATGCTTACAATGCCATAGCAACGGGGACATTAATTGCCATGGCAACTACACGGGATGTAAATTACCTGCTGCCTCTCTTCTTACTGGAGGTTTAATGTATATTTGTGTGGGTGACTGATTATATTGGAGTGTTTGATCTATGTGTCAAGCTATACGAATGTGTTGGATCGAGTGTGTGAATGTCTTTACTCTGTGTGTGTGTGTGTGTGTGTGTGTAGCATCATATCAGTGCAGTGTCCGATCTTACAGCAGTAATGGGGCATTCAGTTGACTGCCCCCCGACAGACACACACATAGTGACACCTTTTCAGACTCCATCCTCCCTCCTCAAAGCAGTGCTGGTGTGTGTTTGTGTATAGCTACAGGAGCAGCTCTGTAACACCTGTGTGTTTGTTTGTATGTGTACGGAGGGCAGCACTCCCCCAATCTCACTACACACACACACACACTGTGTATACACACAACCTTTTATCCCTCCTTTCTATCTATCCATTCCTTGTCACCAGCTCTCTCTCTCCTCCCACCCCTCCTCTCTCCCCCTTACACACGCCCCTACACATGGTTACATGGGATTTTACACTTAGGTGTACTGACTGAATATGTAAGAGCACTCATCATTTTTATTATTATTATTATAATTAAAGATTTTTTTTAGATAGGGACAGATACAAAAAACATAGATAAGCGTCAACAGTCATCCGATGTGTGTATCATAGTGTTTTTAGCCGAATCTAATTCACGACACTTGTCCCTAGTATGGCTTTTGGTTAAAAAATTAAAATCCAGATTAAAATTATTAAAAATAAGACATAGATGTGTTGAGTCAGTCACATACAGAGCATTTTCACAGTTTACAAACCTGCTTTAGGCAATGTAGGCCTACCTGTATTCTCACTTCTTAAAAGACCAACATTTTCACTCTACAGTTGCTTTGCATATAGGGCCATATCTTAGTATTCACATACAGTGCTCTCTTTGTAACAACCAGAAGGGGAATGGACAGAAATGGTGTCTGTTTACATTATTCTCCTGTGCTCTTTGTTTGTTTCCTGGAGATGTCTTTTTGTTTTGATCCACATTTCTTACAGCCGAGCCAGGGTGTTTTCCAGGGAAAGCCTCTTTTTCTTAACACGTAGAGTCTGTTGCGTGTCGCATGCTATTTTCCCCTTGATGTGTTCTGCTCAGAAGCTACGTGTAGCCCTGCGTTGTGGAGAGAGCAGGTGCAAGCCATCGAACGACACGATGAGGCGGAGAAGCGGTAAAGTGCGGCAACTCGCTCAGAATGATTAATAAAGACTACAGCGTTATCTCAACAAATAAACTGATAGCATGGCCTCTAACACCAACACCAACTAACCTAAATAGAAAACACAAAATCACCCACAGGTGTGTGGTATGAGCTTTGAGAAGGGGCGGGGAGCGTGCGCACCTCAGTCGTGACACAACATTACTGACGTTGAGAGAGACAGAAAAGAGACTGAATATTTGCATTTTCTTTGTTATGTTATGTACATATATAAAACAAGATTTGTATGGTCTGAATAAGTCAACCAAATATATAAAGGGGAGAGAAGCAGGGACAGTCCACCTGTAGCAGCATCAGAATCAGCACAGCACGACTTCAGTGCTAGTTCTCCCTTATGAGGACATAATACTGCTCTGTCTCTCTCTCACACACACACACATACACTGTACATACATACTAGTGATGATGCTGATGTAATTTATAACTTGTGTGTTTTTGAACTTGCTCCTCCACACACCAAATCTCTCTCTCTCTCTCTCTCTCTCTCTCTCTCTCTCTCTCTCTCTCTCTCTCTCTCTCTCTCTCTCTCTCT